>VVAS01008535.1:6007-20376 GCA_015103295.1 Ptychochromis oligacanthus
TTCAACAGGATGATACCAAAAGTTTGGATGCAATGATTTTTACTCTTTATACCTCTGGTTCATCTGTTTAAATTCAATCATGGGGCCTTTTGAAACACAGTAGAAGCAAAGTACGGATTTCTAACACAATTTCACCTGCTTTCAAGGTGTGTGAAGAAGAGAAGAAATCCTACAAATGGGTACCAACTTCAGCAACACTTATATTTTAAATGAAGGAAAACTTTATTGTTAGACCAGCGCTTTTCAGCTTTAGGCCTTCAGCGGGGAGTGACACTGCTGAAGGCCTAAAGCTGAAACATCTTTCAAAATGCACACAGTATGGAATTAAAATTATTGACAAAATATTTCACCAAGAAGAATTTAAAAAGAGCCATTAGCAACACACCAGTGGTTATGCATACCTTAGCTAAATAACAAACAGCATACGAGTGAAATTATAACCAAGCAGCTTACACTCACCTGAGGTACATGAAGGCAGAGCACCCCCTTCTTCAAATTTAGGACTCACAAAGTTCAGAGAGGCACACTATTTTAAAACACATACACACAAATGAGTTAATATTGATTTAAAAAAAATGCTATCACATTTAAATACACTATATGGTTTAACAACGTTACAAATTACTAGAGAACATGATATCAAACATGATACCAGTGAGTCTGCACAAAATACACACAAAATGCACATTCACTCTGTCATTGACACACATAGCAAAAATTACAACTGCCTTACCTCAACATCTCTAGTCCTTGGTCTATAAACAGAAAAAGAAAGGGAGAGAGTGAGATGTTAAGAGTAATGAAGATTAGTTCTTGTTTTTAGTAAATGAAAACGCAAAATATGGATGACCCTTCTCTACTCAGTCTAATATTAGCCTGGACACATTTCCCTGGCTATTACAACGTGCGTGTTAGTAATACTGCATGTCTTCCTCTGTGTGTGTGTGTGTGTGTGTGCGTGTGTGCGTGTGTGTGTGTGTGTGTGTGTGCGCGCTAGGCAAAGTGAAACCTTAGGAGTGTGATGGCTCAAATATCTGAAAGTGCAGCAGTAGGAGCCGTAGCAGCCAGGAGCCATATGTTTTAACTATCACTGCAGTGTTCATCACACACTAAGATATTCACATTTATAGTCATACAAACAGACACATATATACACAAGCATATGATGTAAAAGGCTGCGTGTCTGGCAAGCGTACTACACTGAGTCCCCAGTAAATATCAAAAAATAGCAAGAAGCGGATTCCTTTCTCTGATGAGGGACACTTGTATGAGCCAACAGCACTACAGGACACATTTCACACACTTCCCAGCTAATAAAAACACATACACATCAAATTTGATGTGAAAATAAACTGATAATTGTGTTGTGAAATAATGCAATATACTGGCTGAATTTTTGTTGTTTTAGCTTTTTGTGAAGCTAAGTTAATAGATTTCTACATCCTTGCATCTTCTAGACTTATCTGTCAGAAAATCAATACTGATCTAGTCTTCACACTCTGGGAAAGACATTACAAAAGGAAAGACTGTGGTTTAGAACAACATAAAGCAAATATTACAAGCTTCCCAGTGCTGTTCAGAACACCTGCTAGTTTAGGTGACATTAAACACAAAGACAAAAAGTAAATGCAAAGAGGTCACACGCAGACTGACCGACTATGTGTCTGGCATATGTGTTTAAGAGTGTCCATATGTTGGGATGCCAGGTTAGAGGGTGTCCTTGTAAACTGACTTTCTGAAAAGGAAACATACAAAGAGGCAGAGTTAGATACAAGCATGGTACTAGCTATATGTGCCCTGTAAGAAAATACAAATGCAATACAGATTTATAATTCTAAATGCTACCTCATGTCATTTACATGGTATAGTCACTGAAACTACATTAAATATCTATTACTGTATATGACTGAAGTGTGGCTGCAGCCTCTGTGCCTCCCTTTAGAGGCTGCAATGATACATTACACTCAAATCCTGAGTGGAAATCTATGGTAGAATTTCATGACAGTACAGATGATGGTTATCCTGCCCCTGCCCTCAAAGAGCCAATCAAAGGCTCAAGCAGGAAACTTGTTTGCCTACTCTTAAACTCTTGGGTTGATGGCAACTGGACAGTGCCTCAGTGTACCAACACAGTAGACAAACATGTCTGTGAAGTTTCAGTCATCCAGGTTATGGCAGTCTTAAGCACTTGGGTTGATGATGGGGAGTCCCCCTGTCATCATGTGAGTCACTGGGGGTCACATGAGCCAAGGTGTGAATCAAGGCATGGGTCATCAGGATCACATGCGTCAAATGTGAATTCTCTGTTAAAGCGTTGCCACCTCTGTTCAATGATGGCCATTCCAGGTGTACACAGACGGCCTCCTGTACTCCTTTCTCAAGCCACCTGTCTTCTCTGTCCAAAAACATTTTGGACACCCAATGACTCACATAATAACCCCACTAGGGGTTAAATACCAAGGACTCCCTATCAGCTTAAATCTAAAAAGAAGTCCAGCTGCCTTCAACCCAAGTGCTTAAGACTACCATAACCTGGATGACTGAGAACCTTCACAGATGTTTCCCTACTGTGTTGGTGCACTGAAGCATACATGTGCATCATAGAGGTTCCTAAGAGTTTAACCTGTGTGGTGTTGGCAGGCATAACTTCTCAATATCATAGTAAAGATGTAGGCAAATGTACTTAACGGTTAGCTTTTCTAACTCTTTCCATAACTTGAACCAGCATGCCAGCATTTGTTTAAGTTTGTATGAGCCAAAGACTTAAAATAAAAAAAGGTAAATTAAAGTTAGGGGTCTCTTCCCATTTACTTAGACTGGGGCTTCAAAATATCTGCCTAAAGTACTGCCCGGAGGCATAAACAAGGTGGCTGCTGAGTGGCAAGACTTGTTCCTAGAAGGAGTTTTAATCATACTGTGTGGTTGTTATATGCTTGAAAGTTGTAAATGTTGATGCATGCATTGGCAAAGATGATATTCAATAATACAGCAACTCTACAAGTCTTTGTGTGCATTTAAAATTATTTTGAGTACTGCTTTTTCACAATTCAGTCCTTGCTGGTTGGGAGTGTAGAAAGAATATAAGTGTTTATCATTAGCACAATACTACAGGTGAACATGTGTGCATCTGAGTTGTGTGTGTTGTGTGTTACCCCACTGCTGCTGAAGTGCATTCAGGTTATCCAATACTCTCTGGTGATAGAGTCTCTCTAGTTGAATGCACCATAATGCCCGCTGGTCTGAACGCCAGGGGTTAAGAAATGCAAAAAGAATAAAACACATACACAACATCACGGCATACAGGGAACATTGAAATTGTATTTAACTCTTAAACTCCTGTGGTTATCTGTTCAAAAACCTTTACAGCTGACAAAGTCAGTCTGAAAAGAAAGGATGACAAAGAGAGACACACAGAGAAGAGGAAGGATAGTAAGGCCAAGAGAGATAGACGGGGAAAGCGGTGCAGGATTCAGTCTCATGTTTATGGATATGAGCAGCGAAAACACAATCCTTCTTTGACGTGGCTCAATGCTTTCTCTCTCTCTAACATAGCTAAGCTGGCTTCTCTAGTCTTTGACCCTTTCATTTCTTCCTTCCCACTGTGTATCTTTCCTCTGATTAAACCAGCTGTTTCTCAGACGTGCTCCTCTGCTTTTCCTCTTCTGCTTACTGTTTTATACTTAATCTTCATTGACTCCAAGATTTTGAGTGCATTTCTGCAAGTGTTTTTTTTTCTTCTACAAGTGTCTGTAAAGTATTCCCTTTGTGTATTTGCATATATGGACCTTATACAGTCAACATATCTATTGAAAAACAGGCCAAAGGTCTATACAATGAAAGACAATATTAATTAGTAACCATAATGAACATTTTGAAGAATGTGTCAGCAAATTAAAAAAATCAAAGACGTTATAAGAGACAGGTATGGCACTCATCTTTTTATCAGATTTGAATGATGATTCTAATTATGCAGTTTTTATGTCGGAGTGACCATTGACATTAAAGTTAATTTAGACAATGCTTCAAAATAACTGGACAAATAAGTGCCAAAATGGCTGCCAAGTGAGGAAACCATCTAGAAGGAAGCACACAGGAGGAAAGTGTGAGAAACTCTTTGAACAAGTCAAAACAAAAGCTCTCAACCACATCAGTCACACACACAGTCAACACACCAAGAAGGATACAGTCTCCATGAAGGACAAAGGCCTCAGCAATCTGCAGAGAGAGAGATTACAGGTTTTAATAAAGTGCATGTGTGCTTTCAGTTCATCAGCCACAGATGCTATCAGGGAAACAGGCTCAGCAGGGGTTTAAAACCAGGCTGAACCTAATCCTTATATAGAGGGATTCCTCAACACAATACAAGATGTATCAAAAAGTTCAATATAAGAAAACTAGAAATACACAGCAAGATGTAATGTAGAAACACCACACTGTACAGAGCTGTGCTTCTACTGCTGCAATAACTTCTATAATCATTAACCATGCCAATGAAAAAGCATAATCTGATCTTTCTGACATAATGCAACAAAGTAAGCTGTTAGGTCAAACACTTTTAGAAAAATTGAGTGAAAATGAGAGTAAAAAGAAAGAGCAAGGGAGAAATAAAAATGAGAGATCATGGTCGACACTCTACCTCTTTTCAGTGTCGCTTTCATGTTGCTCAGCTGATAACAGAACAGGAGAAGTGTGTGTAAGAGAAAGAGACAGAGAGAGAGCAGGAGGAGGAGGAGGAGGAGGAAAGGAGGGCACAAAAGGCTCTCGCATTTCTAATGAAGTGAGGGGTGGTGGCGACTCAGTGACCTTTTCTAGGTAACTGCAGTGGCATGGTTTAGATACAAGAAGAGTTTAAAGTTGTTTCCAGTTAACAGTTAACCATTTGTTGCACCAAAAATACATATCAATTTAAGTTTTATTTATTTGTCCCCACATCAATTCTGACTAGTATATAACATATTCATTGATATCAATAAATAAAATATACCTTTCCTTATGTTTACATTGTTACATGTTGTGACCACCAGATTAAACCAGATAAAAGTGAGTAAAGCTGATATATATCTCTGTGATTGGGATATCCAGGAAGTACTGCGAGTAGGTTCAGACTTCAGTCATCTTTAGACTTCGAACCATTTTTTTCCACCCCTCACTGGTTTTCTCTGTTTGTCCTCCAACAATTCATATTTATGCTAATGGCATTGGCTTCAAAGCCTGCAGTCATTCATGACCCCAGCCTGTCTTTCCCTCTCCCACTTTTACACCACCAGTTACATAATTCCTCCACTATGGAGGCATGTTTGCTGTGCCATTTCTCTGTTTGTCGCCACACAAAAGCAGAGGTATGTTTTTAGTATTTCTGTTCACCAGTCAGCAGGGTAATGGTGTGCCTCCATAGTGTAGTGGATAACACATTCGCCTTACACGGGGAAGGTCGCTGGTTTGATTCCAGCCGGAGACACATGTCCCCCTTGGGGTTGCGTCAGGAAGGGCATCCGGCGTAAAAGCTGCCAAATCAAACATGCAGAGCTACCCGCTGTGGCGACCCCTTGACAAGGGAGCAGCTGAAAGTAGCGTCTTTAGTCAGCAGGGTAATGCAAAAACCAACACGCTTAGTTGAGAGGTGGAGCATGAGAAAAGGAAGAATCTGTAAACCTTTGCTGCAACTCCAGATATCTTTATTTAAAATTCTGAGATAGGGTAAAGTACTTAATGAGTACTGCACTCTTCAAGGGCTCTTCCAGTTTTTTTTCCTTGGGTTTTATTTTTGTAATATAGACAAAAATGTGTGCCCATATTCAACACTGTAAACAAAGTGACTTGAAGTGTAAGCATCCCCATGAGAGCCTAGGAACTTTTCTAAAGGGAGTCTAAAGGAGTAGAGATGAACTGCCCTGAGCAGTGAACAGCCAGTCAGTTTCATGTATGTCTAATTGCGAGCCAGTCCCTTTTATGCATGTACAAAATGCGCACAGGATTGAGGGGAAATAGTCGTGCACATACTTACACCCATCTGCTAACATGTTGTGCGTGTGGAAGCTCTTCACTGTGATTGAAGACGCAAAGTTTGCCAAAGTAAATCGCAGGTGTACCACCATGAAAACGTTCGTAAGAACAAACCTAATCAGACACTTAAATCGCCCTCAGACAGCTGAACATGGACATTTTAAAGAAGCCAACAAAGGAAAAGCAGCTAAAGTTATCCAGAGCTCAGAGCCAGCCACATGCCAGCAGCCTCAGTGTGAGCCTCAGTATGAGCAAAGGATCAAAGCAGTTACAAGGAAAAATTATGAGGACAAGTGAAAAAGAGAAACGGGTCTATGTCATGTTATCTGGTGAAGTTCTAAACATACTGGAAAATTATATTAGTACCTGATATTTGTACAATATCAGGTATTTGTTTTGTTATAGAAATCTGTTTCATCTGCTTTTGTGCTTTTGTTTGAAGGAGGCAGGACAAATGGCCCCCACTTACTCACTGTGAATTCTTTTGACCTTTACCTGATCTATTCTATACATGGGCTCAATCAGTCATTACACAAACTCTGGGCTAGGTAACTAGCAGGGTAAAGGCTGCTTAATGTCTGATCCACCTGCTTCGAACATTTGCTTTTTCACCTACAACTCCACTAGGTAATGACTAGAAAAGTTCAGGGCTGCAGTGCATGTGTGAAAACAGATTTGGACACCTGTTTGCCTGGAAGTAAGAATAGGTTGGGTGTGCCTTTTGGGGAGATTTAATAATCAAACTGACAGAAATAGTCAAGCATTCACACATACACACCCCAGAACGTGCGTGTTCAATCATGCAGGTCTGTCAGTGAGAAAGTATCAAGATAGAAAGACTCAGGATCTATGTTTATATGTAGTGTGCACAAGGCTTTTTAGTGTACTTGCAAGCATGCCTGAGTTTGAGTTTGCATGTCACTGAAGACACCCTTGCTTTAGGGTACAAAGTGCCACTCCAATTATGAGGTTGGGTGGATAACAGTGATTTATTAACGACTGTGAGAGCAAAAGTTTAAAGAGACTCAAATGAGAGAAAGCAACAAACCATAAAAGAGCACAGTGTTCAGATAAGTCAGAATCAGTGGTGGCACACAACCTTACTATTTGAAATAATCTACCTGGTGAAGGGACTGTGGAAGGTGAATGTCATCTCCTCTTTGTACCAACTGCTCAAGAGACTCCAACAGAGCAGGGCTTGCAACATGCCCTGTGGTGCAGGCGGAGACTGAGAAGCAAGTGGTCACTGGAGTGGAGGTAATGTGTTCCTGATCTGATGATATAGATCCTGTAGTGGAGGTGGAGGTGGAGTCTGTTCCAGTAGTTGTAAGCCCTGTGGTGAAGTTAAGGAGCTGTTGTGATCCACTCACATTAGTGGAGTTAGTGGAAGTGTTGAGCCTTGCTAATGCAGTTAATGTAAATGTCTCTGCAGCTGAGGTGTTAGGTCCTGCATGTGATCCGGCAGACCCTCTGGTACCATTTGGCCCACAGTTTAAGAGAGGTTCTGAGGATGAGGTAAGTTGTTCTGTAGTGGAGCTTGCATTTTTTGCTATACTTTCAGTAGCTTCTGTGATACATGTAGGGCCAATGCCTGAGGTTACAGTTTGTGATTTACAATCCATAGGCCCTGTTGTGAAAGCTGGTCCATGTGTGCAAGTGATGGACCCTGTGGTGGAGGCACCTGATCCAGTGTTAGAGATGTGAGTGCCCATTTCAGCATCACTCTGGATCAATTCCACTGAACTGATGAGATATACAGTTTCTGGACTGACCGCTGGAATGACTGGGGAAGTGGGCTCTGGACTGGTGCCAGAGCTAAAAGGATAAGGAGTCTCCAAAAGGCTCCCTGTGGAGGTAAATAAAGACAGCAGCAAACAGAAAGAGAGATAAGAGGGAAACAGACAGTTACCGGGGAATTGAAAATATCCCAATATGTAATTAAAATCAAATTACATTTTCCTCCAGAGAAGCAAATTGATTATGAGCATGTAATCACATACACACAACAGTCATGTTTTAATCACTTCAGAAGACTTTAAGTACCCTGAGACTCACCCTAATCACTACTTGTCTAATGCTAATCCTAACTCTAACTTTAACCTGAACATATTATTTTATCCGTAACTAAGTCTTCATCCTAAATTTTACATTATAGGAACTGTTGTATCCCCACAATATTACTGTGTAAACAGAGTGTGTCCCTACAACGGACATAATCCAAGTACACATACACACACACACACACACACAGAAATAATTAAATGTACAATCTATTATGGCAAAATATTATTCCTATTATTATTTCTTCAATGCATGAACACACACACACTCAGTTATGCTTAAGTCAGTGCTGCCTGCTACCAGGTCTTAAGTCACAGAACCAGTAAACACACAAATGTAAATATGGGAACTGTGCTAAGGAGACATTTTTACAGTTGCTTACCAACACAGCGGCTGTTTATGTGTTTGGAGCGTACGTGTCTGCAAATGTAGGAGTGAACTTGTGAGCTCTAAACTGGTTTTATTCTGTTTTGACACTGACACAGGTAGAGGCATGAAATTTGAGTGTGGTTAAGTTTTCTCGAGTCGACAACCTTTCTGCTTTACTCTCTGAGTAGCAGAGGATCATCAGTTCTCTTATGCTAATAGTTGATATTAACTGTGCACTGGCACAACACTTAACACTCTCTATACACTAATCACTTTATTGCACTACCCACTGCACTTTATAGTCTGTTTTACTGAGACACTTCAATATCATCTCACATTTGCTGTGCTTGTTTTTTCCACATTTCATGTATTTTATTTTATTGATCTACTCTTCTTTATTTAAGCAATTTTGTTATAGGTTAAGTTTAATATTTTGGCTGCTTTAAAACAGGGATTTCACATCTTTTGGGATAATAAACATATACAATATCTTACTTTAACTCTCTGGTCCTTTTATCTTTTCTCTTAACCAATTCCTCCACTTAGATTCCTATCTTTCCCTTTAACTTTGTTCTGATTCCCTTTTGTGTTTCACTCTTTCAGTCATGTGATCACAATGACATCATCAACCCCAGACAGACTGACCTCAATCCAATGTGCTGACCAAAATCCACAAAAGCCATTACAACAGTAAGTAAGCCAGATCCTAAACTGAGCGCTGGCTTTTCTTACATTGAACTAATACCGTTATACAGTAAAATTTATAAATGCAGCATCTTAAAACACAGTTTCTACATTTTAATATTACTGAGATTTTAGTTAATATTTGTGAACAAGTGTTTTTTGCAGTTTTGAAATCTGATTCATGACCTTGCATTTACACACACTGTTTGTTGATAAATCAGTAAAACATAATATCTAATGTATGTAAAAGTTTGTTCACTGATGTAAACAATGTTAACTACATTGTACTGAATACTAAATTATTACTTTTTATAATACTTATTTTGCATGTCAGATTGTAAACTGGAATCTTGCTTTAATCAGTTTTGTGCATAACTTCATGTAGTGACTACTTCCATTAAGAAAGCCGCTGAGGGGCTAAGTTGAGCTCTTTACTGTGAGGAGTTCAACAAAATCCATTCTGAAAACCACTTGTCTTTGAGGATGCTGATTTTATTAAAGCAAACAGGAATGGCAGCAAACATTACACTGGAATCAGTCAGTGAAGCAAGAGTGACGCTAGAGGACCAGATGAGACGGTCAACAGAAAATATCTGAGCCCTACTCACCCTCTCCCTCCACATGCCACCTGAGGAGTGACCAGTTAAGTAAGGTGAAACCACATCCATTGTAACAATTACCAGAAATTGATATCGCCATGGTGATATATGTGACTCCAAACAATAATCAAAGGAATATACCTACAATACTCAAAAATAAGCATTTTGGTCCCTACACTTAAAAAAAAAGTTTTCCTAAGGATTATTAACATGCTGTCATTTTTTATTTATTTATTATTTTTTAAGTAGTTGGTTTAAACAAAGTGAAGGATATACTATCAGCTGTAATTTGTTGCTTTGGAAGTAGATATTGACTTACATAAGTGGGGCTAGGTTGTAAAGTTTAATAATAATGCTAATTGTTTTTTATTTAGGTTATTATTTACAGTTTTCTGACAACACTAAGGAGAAATATTGCCCAAAAAAGCAAATTAATGACATCAAAGAACTGAATTAAAGGGAAAAAATACAAATTATTGACTGAAAAGGTATAGGCAGGAGCTTTAGCTTATTAAACTTTTTGCATACAGCATATTCTAAATGGTTAATAAGTAGATTTCACCAAACACAAAGACAAAAGGAAATAAGAAATAATGAAATAAAAAGAAGTCAAAAGCACATGCTTCATAAACAGTTATAATCATACCTGGTTTTATATTTGTTTAATACCTTATTTCTAAACATTTTTTTATTTGCATAGTGAACTACACAATGGTAATGCCTCATCACAGCTATTTCACAAGTTTACTCCTTTTGCAGATACACATCTCTTTTTTAATATTTGTCCTGACACCTGCTTCTTTAAACATACCTTTCCCCCCAAGCTCATACTTGATAACTCTAATTTCAAATAAATTCTGACTACAGTGTGGAAGTAGATTATTTTGTGCTTTGTACATGCTACGAAGTGCTTCAGAGAAGAATGTGGATTTTGAAAAGTGATATATAAATACAGTTTATTATTATTATTATTGTCATCAGTGAAGTGTTAAGATCAACTAAATTGTAACATTTTAAGGAGTTTAAATTAATCATGCTGGTTCTTAATAATTCAATCCATTTAGAATTTCTGAAGCCCCCCCCCACCCCCCAAAAAAATCTCCTTACATTACTTTAAGCTGCAATCATCAATATTTTTGTACTGAAATCAATAATATCTACCTGACAATCCAAGAATCAAAATGAAAGTAGGATTTATCCTCTTATTTTATGATTTTATTATTTGGAAAATTTCTGTCTAGTTTAGTCACTTGCTCACCATCTACAGCCTTGCTACTAGCAGGAGCTTGCTGTTTTATCTGTTTTATTTGAGTGATCCCTCCACTGTGATAAATCTTGTTTAGACCTGTAGTGTCTGACTGGTGAAAACTGAGGATATTGTTCTCAGGAACAGAAATAAGAGACTTACACTTCTCTATGGACAGAAATTTGACTTATAAAAAGTTAATGCTGCTCGGTGTCTGCATGATTTGTAAAAAGCTGTTTGCCAGCACATCTTCCAAAACATTTGTAGTCATGTATGTACCTTGCACACTGTGTAGAATGTGTTGATCTGCTGCCCCCAAAAGGCCTAAACAGTAAAAGGTTGTGAAAGAATCTCATAAATATAAAAGCAGTATCTATTTTTTCGTCAATGTGTGCAGTTCTTTGGGTCTCTTACCAGTTTCTGAATATGAGGAATCCGTCATGGGAGTGTCTGGAGACTGGCAGCGATTTAGACAGCTTGACTCCTCTGATTCTTCCTCCTCATCTTCTTCCTTCATCACTTCATCAATATCTTCTTCCTCCTCTCTGTTTCTTCCTGTGTATCCCTCCTTTCCCTGTCCCACCTCTTCTTCCTTCCCATTGTTGTTAAGACAGGTTTTTTGGATGGGACCACACCTTCCCTCCTCCTCATTTTGCGAAGGAGAGACACTTTGAGTCTGTGTGAGTGTATTTGTCTCGTTGAGGTTTTGAGTTTGGGCAGTGAGTCCTTCAGGGTTGGGTAGGTTATCACAGAGGTCCATCCCACCCACCTGAACCTGTGACATTACTCTACCCTCCCTCTCAAACTGACCTAAAGAGGGAAAGATTAAAAAAAAAAAAATCAGCTGAAATTCTTCCAAATAAGAATTGAATTGCTGTACACTGTTAATCACATCCAATTTGTATTTTTATTGTGGGCTGAGGTTGCTGTACTTGTTAACCAGAAAAAAAATTAAACATTCACCACCATGATCCATTGAGCTTCACCAAAACAACGCTTGACCTTTCAACTTGAGGGTCAGTGCCAGCTTTTGGACACGCCCTTCTTCAAGCCTGCAGACATGAGGGAGATGAGACAGAGAAAAGGCAGATGTGAATGACAGAAAGTTTAAGGACCACTGACATTGTTAAACTCCATTCAGAGTGAGAGTGAGAAAGGAAGAGACACAAAACAAGTTTATCATCATTCCCAAGAGTTCAAACAAACCCTAGGGCTTAAAGAGGAGTGCATAGGACGCAACACTCCTGCCAACACCTCGTACTGTGGTGGATTAGATGTGTAAAAACAAACAAATGTATTCATTTACATAGCAATTAGACATTTTGAGAGTTTTGGAAGGCTTCCTTTTTTTATGAGACAAAAATCTGAGCAAAAAAACTGAAAACTCTGTAGTCCTAACCCTGTAAGACAATGACAACAATGAGCACTGTGGCTTAAAGTGAATATATTTGTTAAAACAAGTTTTATTCACTGTCTACAGCAAAATGGTGTCCTGCAATTTGTTTGTCAATAACAATATGAAGCAAAATCTATATTAAAAAAAAGCCCAAAGAACAATTGAAATTAATTAAGATTAAGATTTAAAATGTCATACTCTGAGACACCAAGCACAGATTAGAAAAACAGAGAGTAACATTAAAATATTTACTAGCTGGCAATGTTGATTTAAATTTACTGTGGAGTGACCTATGACTTGGTAAGAAAAGTTACAATAACTCTATTATGCACTGAGTAAATAAAGTAATATTTTACACAAAATTTTAGATGGAATAAAGTGTACATTTTCCACAAATTTCCAATCCCATTACATAAATACGGTAAGCAGAATATCATAAATCACGCTGCAGAGTAATCCAAAAAACAATAACACTACAAATGGCCCAAAGGTGTTAAAGAATGAACACCTTTCTGAGAGAGTTTGTGTTATAAGCATCCCATAGATATGATTTATTGTTGCACAGACTTCTAAATCAATGAACACTGGCAGGCTTCTTAGTTTCACTGCCTTGGGTATGTTTACACTGGGTTCAGTAAAACAAAGATACTAAGAGGCATGCAAAACTCATCTATTTGTTGTTATTTTTTCATGTTATTAATAGAAATAACTGCATCTCCTTAGCCTCTCTGTTTGGCATATATTCCACCTGCAAGCTTCTTACAGCCAGTCTCTGGACATGCTCTCTAATCCCAACATAGGTGGTCTGCACTGAAATACTGTGAGAAAGCAAATCACTATGAGCAAAGGTACTGCCAAATTTCTTTTTTATTTAAATTATGATCATTATTTGATAATCTAGAGTTAGGGCATTTAGGGAAAGAGAGCAGGGAAGGACTTGCAGCAAATGTCTGACTAGCAAAAAGAAATTTTAGACACACACTTTAGCTAATTAAATAAATAGGCAGCGACTTCGCCTCTGCTCCCATACAGTAATAATAATATGGACAATCATATCCAACACCAACAGAGATTTAACATTTTTCACTATTTTTTGACTCCAAAGAATGATAAAATCTAAAACCTCCACAAAAAAAGAGCTAATAAAAGCCTATCTCAGAGGGATAAGGCTGTCCTGGTTTCCTGCAGCACTAATTGTTCTTCCTGTAACCCTGCATTGGTCTGGCACAGACCAAACATTTAGAGAGAAAAAAAGGAAAGCCTGGACAGACACACCAAACATAACTTTGTATCCCTGCTTCCATTAAATTCCTTATGGACGTGTGTAAAATATATATATGGCAACATAGGAGAAGAGTCAGTGAGCCACGAAGAGCACCCTCTACAGGGAGAGGTGAAATCCTGTGGGATACTGTAAGTACCTTTTCTTTATGTTGCATCAGCTCTGTATATTTTAACAAGACACAAAACCTTCAAAATGGGAAGCAAAGTGTCCTTTACTGTCCTTAAAATAAGAAAAATCCTTAAAATCACTTTGAGATACAAACAGTATTGTCAGATAATTGTTTGGAAGATAAACAGTCTCAACCCATGACAAACATCTGATGCATTAAGACAGAACAATCTCTAGACTACAGAAAGGTATGTATAGGTGTGCTTTTTAGAGTCTTTTTAATCACTATCCTTTAATCCACCTCTCCCACTGAGCCATCTGTCCATACAACCATCCATCCTCTCCTCCTTTGTTTGGGCCCTACTCCGCAGGGGACCATGAATTATGAAAGACAAACGGAGAAAGGAATTCAGCCAAAAGGACAAACACAAAGGTGTAAGAAGAAACAGACCCTTTCCTGTGAAAGGGCCACTGCAAAGAGATAATACCTTCAGCAGAGACACAGACAGGAGCATGATGACATACTGTGGGACAGGCAAACAGCCAGGTTGTGCTTATATATAGACGCTTTATATGATTTAGCTAAACTCACCAAAAGTAATCAGCAAATGAGAGGAG
>VVAS01008634.1:3231-17713 GCA_015103295.1 Ptychochromis oligacanthus
ACATTTAAAAAGAATAAGAAACCACATACAGCAGTGTGTGCAAGAGTTGGAGTTTCAAATTAAATTGAGAATAATACTGTCTTCTTAATTGTTTGAGTAAGACTGCATGTACAAGCAAATTTTAATGTAGTTGTTGTCTCTTCTGTGTCACAGAAACTGAGCACAAATAGTCACACTGACTGTGACTGTGACTGTGACACTGTGGTCTGTGGCCTACTTACAAGTACCTACATCTGTTACCCAAACACAAACACCAAACCTGAGTTACCGTTTCTGAAACTCTGTACAGCAGTCACATTTCAGGCTTTGACCTAATAAGTATAAGACTTTGTCTTTGCAAGGCCGTTCTTCAAAAATTCCTCAAGTCTCACGCTGAGACGAATATGACAATGAAAGAATAAATTGGCACTGTTTTTGCTGGAATAATAACTTCCAGTTTACGTGAATCATTTAGATAATTTGTAATTTAATTTTCATTCACGTTACATTGCTGGAATCAGTTAATGTTGTTATTGTCTTCTCGCTCTATGTCCAACTTACAACAAGGGGGAAAGGCTGTGTGTCACCTGTATACTGTGTCTTTGCGCTCTGTCCGTGTGTTGGTGATCTCCTGTCCATTTTTCATCCAGAAGCTTTCCTTGTGGCGTGTATGGGCAGTGGTAAGGTTACACTGCAGGACAACTTGTTTACTAGAGGCGTCTGCTGTTAGGATGGTTTGATCAGAGGCACTGATCTTTGGTTCTGGAAGACAGAGAGAGTCAAACCTTATCCCAGAACATAGGGTTCAAATCTGTTTTAATCCTTCCTCCCATGCTGTACTTGCTGTAGGCTGTATGCTGTTTTTATATGATCTGTGTAGGAGGGTGCCTATGAAGTAAAGTTCACATAACAAATAAACAAAAAGTATAAGAGTACATGAAACCACCAGAATGCCTTGTGTATAGTATTTATCTTCAATATAGTAATTATGTACAGTACTAATTCTGAATGTATGTGAATGCTTCATTCGTCTAATGAACTACAGCTATAAATATTAAGGCTCGATTGACTGCACTATGGTCTAATATGAATTTTGACTGTTACACTTTCTCCAGGAAGCGTTTGCTAATACAGACATGTTATAATTGACATCTGTAGTGAGTTTAATCAGGAATCTGGATGGTCTCAAGGTGCTCTACCTTAAACCTGTCTGAAAACATCATCAGATCATATAATGTACCTGAGGATCGGGGCCCTCATTTATAACCATTGTGTAATTGCAAAACAGGACTTGCATATGGCATTTATTATTGAAAAAAAAAATTAAAAATAATTATCCAGATTAACTGAGTGCTCTTAGGCCAGTAGTGTTAAAAAACATTTGTGCTTCATGATTAACCCATAATTAAATTGTCTTCCCCCAAAAGTAACCCTGAATATGACTGTTGCAGTAAGAGTTGTTGCAGTTATCAGACTCTTAAACTTTGTTGTTTTCATAACCTCACCTATATTCATAGGAAAAATGCATACATAATTACATGAGTGGTTTGCATTGACCATTTACAGTTTTTGACATTCAATTGTAGGAGTGTAGGGTATAACATGAGGCTCACATTTTTCAGTTGATTGTGATTTACAGAGAGTTTTACAAATGAGGCATATATAACTAAACAGACCTTTGACATTATACAGCTGAATGAGAACCTAAACTTTTAAATTGCTTACCACACAGGTTATTAAACAATACCAGGGTCAATTCCTCAAGGACAATCAGGGAACCAGGAGGTGTCATGTGAGAATGAGGTGCCCTTTGCTCTGCCTTGAGTAGTGAGCAGGAAGCTTCCTCCACACTGCCCCTCCTCCTCTTCCAGGGCTGGCCAACCATGGCAACAATGGAGCCCCCGAGGGGAGGAGCAGAGAGGAGAAGCATCATAATCCTACTCCTGGCTGCTTCTGCAAGGCCACTAGCAAGGCAAAAGGGGAGAGAGGGGAAAGAAGGGCTACCGAGACTGGCAACTGACTTCTGTTAGCATTCATGGCACCCTCTTCCTGTAATTCTGTATACTCAATAGCTAAGAGGATATCTCTCCCCTCCCCCCTTATCTCTCTCTCTCTCCCCCACCAAGCAGAGCCACATGTACTATTAATAGTATCTTCGAGTCATGTGTACAAACACACAACATGAGGTACATAAATTAACATTTAGCAAACACGGCACAGTGGTGCACAGGCAATTTAACCAGAAGGTTGTTTGTAGGGCGCCTTGTCAAAACTTAAAATCTGGTAACTGCTGGATAATATATCATCATACCAGAATGTAACCAAACATTAAATGTGGCTCTAAATGAGTCAAGATATTGTAAAACCTGTTTTTCTTTTTCCTCTGCCAGGTACTCTAATACAGTGCTACCTAGAGATTGATGCTATGTCCAACTGACTGACAGATACTTGACAGTTTTGTGTGAATGTCAAGTAGAAATGGATTCTATAACAATTTGCCAAGATTTATGAAATCAATTAAACTAAACAGCTTGGACATACTAACCAACTTAGCAAAGGGAACATTATGTCATTGTAAAAGGAAGCAGGCCTCAAATAGCAACTTTTTAGCACATCAAAACATAAAAGGTGGACCCTCAGAGAAAGGTGCCAGCAACTGTTCTTGGACATAAAGAAAAGTGGGGCTTCTGAGCATGTCGTTGAGCTAAATGGTCTTAATAATAATAATAATATCCAAATTCTAATATTTTTATCTTATTTAGAACAACACATTTTGCAATACATACCATTATGACAATTACGATGCTACCTTGCTTTCAGGAAGTACAGTACAGTCTGTATTCAAAATCCACTGAGATTTGTTGTGTGTAGTTAGTTTAAGTGATACTCCACACAAACTATGTGAATGTATCTGAGTATGAAACACTCAATCCTTGAAATGTATGAAAAAGACTTGTATGTTCATTTTTTGCAGAAAAAAAAACAGCCCTGCAATTTGAATTGGCAGGAGTCACAATTAGTACTAAAAATTAAATATTTATTATAGTTATACATTTATTGTGGTGGAAAGATGGAGAAATAGCTACAGTAATCTTTCAAGCCACTCCACCACATTTAATCCTATTTAGACTTTCATGAAGGGTGTTGCAAAAGGAGTGTATTTAGCAATATTCTGGTGGAAAAAACAAAACAAAAAAACAAAAAAAAACAAAATCAGTAATGATACAGATGCAGACAAGTCTCTGCAGATATTTTGATCATTTATTTTCCAACATAAAAAAAAATCACTACTGGATTTGGTTGTAAGTGATGTGAATTAAAGTGGAAGTTAAAGTAAAAGAACAGCATTTTGGGAAATATGCTCATTCTCTTTCTTGCTGAGAATTAAATTAGAATACACAAACCACTTTCATGTACAGCATATGAAGCTACAGACAGCTGCCTAGCAATTTATGCATTAAGATTATTAACCAGTAACTAATTTTGTATGGAATAAACAAACATGTTAACTGTTGAGCCTTGGTGTTACTCGTTTTTACAAGCGCTTCGAAGTAGACTATCTGTTTTAGCCTTTCTGATTTCGTTTCCATTCTAAGCGAAGTTAACTGTCTGTAGCATTCATCACAGTCACATGAGTGGCATCAATGTTTCCCAAATGTCCATTCATTTATTATGAAAACCAATAATATTTGAGTGTTTCATAGCTTTGGGTACAGTATCACTTTAATCACATGTAGAAAGTACATATTAAAAAAGATATATCTGCAGTAGATTTCATCCATGCATGCATGTGTTTGGGTTTTTTTCTCCAGAATTCAACATTACTTTAAAAACCCAAAAGCTAAAATGACTAGTATTAAAAAGCCTTGTAACTGAAATGAAATACTGCATATATATTTACATATTCAGATATTTTGGGTATACTATCTAGAGTGATTTACAGTAACAAAGTAAATTAAGCAAAAAAGGAAGACCAAAACAGACAATCAGACTTTTGCACGTTTCCTGAGCGACAAACTATTACTAGGCTATAATTTATAGCCTGTAATATACATGTAATATTTGCATACTACATGTATACAAAAAGAGCATTTACTCCTCAGTAATGACAGAATATATTTAGGATCTGAGGGATCTGGATGTTTTTGATTAAAAAGTAGGAGAGAAGATTAAGACGTAAATAACCCAAGTAAACTGCTAACCCCAACCCTGCTGTCCACTGGACCATTTGTATAAGAGTGGCAATTAAATCAGCCCTAATCCTAAAAAATAGCACTCACACATGAATCAAAATGTGTCAGTCCAATCAGAAGAGCCAGCAAAAACCAGACTCATCTAAACTTCTCAGAGAGCTTCACTGTAACTAACAACATTCCACATGTCCCTGTGCTCTAGTGGGCAGAGCACTGAAGCATGCACAGGTTAGAAGGGTCCAGTTAAAACTCAGTTTGTATGACTGTTTGTATGAATTGAGTAGAGGGTTAAAAGATATAATGTCATTACTGATTCACAGTCACACATTTCATGGCTGAGAAGGCACAAGGTAACACATTGCACAGGGAGGTCCAGAGGGACTGTTGTGTACAAGTTAAGACAAGCAAAGCCCCCTTATATTTTCATCCTTTATTGGATTACCACACACAAATTTGAACGTATAAAATGTTTGTTTTTATCAGGAAGGAGTTTTACACCTTAACAGAGCCCTCCTTGTGTCTTCTTTCAGTCCCATTTACACTGTGCCCAGAGTGAGAAAGCCAAATCAAAAGCACAATTACTTCAAAGCACCACTAGATTTCCACTGTATTTAGCAGACAGGTCTTTGAAGTAAATAAAAACAATCCACACAATGCAAGAGACACAGCTTAATGTTAAACGAATAAGTGTCACAAATAAATCTAGGAATAGGAAATGGGGTGGAATTAGGATAAAGAGAAATAGATAATGATCAGAAAATATTGTAAAAGGACACATGAGACAGTAAGAACAAAGGTTTGCTGTGGGTAGAAAGAAGAAAATGTAGACTGAGACTGGGAAAAGTTCCTGGGTTTGTGGTCAATGGATTTTGGAGAGACAGGGAATCTGCTAAGTTTAAAAGAGAAGAACATAAAGATTTACCAAACCAAATTTAATATTAATGACAACAAAACACAAAAAGGCAGCCACTGGCATATGTGATTTAAACTATTTGAATAATTTTTGTGCAAATTAAAAGAGGAATTTGATTAAGTAATGTGCTTGCGCTTTGGTTTTTTTTGTTTTTTTGTTTCTTTCAAGCCTGCGCAGTGACTGTTGGAGTGAGGGTGGGCTCTTGAGAGGTTTGAACAGGCTGGAGTGGTTAGGAGAGGGGATTTGTAGTTTGTTGACCATCTAGGTACTACAGAACATAGACCACTCACTCTGTAGCACCGAAATGGTGGCCTGGGCGCGGATCCAAGTGATGGCCGGGTTTTGTCGGAGGTCATTGCGCTTGGGGTCGTTGCTTGCCCGGCACTCATAGGTCCCAGAGTCCTCCAGCGTGAGGCGTGTGATGCCAAGCACACTGACCCCATTGGTGCCGTAGGCCGTGTTGATGGATACCCGACGTTTGCGGGCTCCGTCCCACAGCTGCTTGAAGGAGTCAGCTCGGTTGACCTCAGCATACCACCACTGGATCTCTGGAGTGGGGTTACCAACCACCTCGCAGTACAGCTCAAAGGTGTCTCCTGTAAGCTTAGTCTCAGAGAGTGGCGACTTCACAAACCCAGCTGGAGAGGAAAAGTGTATTGGGATGGCAGGGAAGGAAAGGGTAGAAGAGGGTTAGAGCAGGAGGAAGGCATGGAAAGGCCAAGGGATAGAGAAGGAAATTAATAGGATCAGAGTACATACAAACAAAAGAGAGGATGATTAAAGGCAAACCAAAAAGAAGCAAATCATTGATAGGTGGGAAAAAAAAAGGTTAATGAGTCTCTAAATCCAGTCCATTCAACGTCAAGGTTCCCTGGCCCACTTAAGGCCAACTGTCAGACAAAGTCATAGTCAACCAGTCCCAAATCCATGCCAGCTGCAAAGCTGTATTTGCTTTGCCTTTTCTTTTTGTCTCTTTCACATGTAACCTTATGAAGATGAGTGCAATGAGATTTTTGGAATGTGCCTTTCATGTGCTTATGCTTGAGCAAACAGAGATAACATTAGTTACAGTACATTAAATGCAGTGCATATACACAAGAAAATACAGTATATGGTGAAGGGGAACTATTTACCTAGTCTCATACCATAATCATTTACAGTCAGTTTTTTAGTGGTTTGTTTTTTCAAGTAAAAAAAAAAAAAAATCACCTAATCCTATTCTACACCTACTGTGCCCCAATAGTCAGGGCACCGCTGATACTTGACAACACTGATATGAAAGTGTCATGTCCTACACATTAATCACTACTGAATAAGAACACTGTACAAAATCATATGATTTGTCAAAAACAATGATCAAGAAAGAAGAAATTAATTTTCAAGAACTTAATTATCATTGATGCCACCCTATCAGAGGAAGGAATGTCACTTAACTGTTTAACTCTCTCATATTAAATAGCAAAACATTGTAGACTCCCGTGTATAGCAAGCATCATCAGTTGTATCAAATTATTACCTCCAACAACGATATTAGTTTGTTAGTTAGACAAATACTTCATAAATAAATTCTTGACATACCACTTTTTTATAATTATCAATCCAGGATCACATGTTGCTGGAGTCTATCCCAGCACATGTTGGGTGAGAGGTGAGGAACAGCCAGTCTTTCACAGGGCTAACACATACAGACAGACAAACACATTCACACCCCCTTTCACACTTAAAGGCAATTTAGAGTCAGCCATTCACATAACCTATATGTCACTGAACTGTAGGAGGAAACTGAACATGCTTAAGGAAACCAGATTCTGGGGACAGTCTTCCTATAATCAGTAAAAAACTTTTATGGATTATTTGGTACCATAATAATGCTTCTAAATAAAATGCGTATTTTTCTGTATTTTGTACAGTTTTGCCTTGAAAAATAAGCAAGTTTACCTATGGCAAAGCTTACAATTCCTATGTAAAGCAATTCACCAAAATTGCCACAAATAAATGTAACTGTATGTATGCTCTATAATCTCTTTTTATCCATACCAGCTCTTCCTGCTAACTCTAGAAATTAGGTCAGGCTGCTTACATTTTGGATAAGCTGGACTTTAAAAGCAGGTATGGTCACAGTGGTATGACACAGTCCAAGTTCAAACAGTTTCTAAAATAGATAAAGAAGAAATATCTTTATCAAAGTAATATAAAACTTGAATACGCCCCCATCTTTCTAGTACTGGTATTTAATCTCCCCAGTAAGGCAGTCTGCCTCACTCTCCTTATGTTAAATATGAAACATGAAATATGGTGAATTTCATAATAAAGCCCATAATCCACCCATGGGATCCATAGGCATTATGTGCCTGATTCATGACCCTGTTCCATGTCAGCAGTTAGCACAGCAATACACTGGCAGACTTAATGAACCTCATTTAATGACAAATCACCTGGGCCACAGACACTGTCCTCTGCTGATCCTATAGCCTGTCAGCTATAAACCACATGTTCTTAAATAATTAGAAAAATACACTGCCCTGAATTGTTGTACAGGAAATGTGAACACAAAGTCTTTGGTCTCTTGAGTGCTAGACGGTTTGTTGTGTCTAAATGCAACGGCTTACAGACCCTCCTAGATCTGTCTGCCCTGCTCAGAGTTATGTATCTTAGGCAAATGAACAGATAAGCTTGTAGAGGCCTGAGGAAGGAGTGCAACTGCAGTATTCAGCTCACCCCCAAAATGAAGCCAGTTGTATTTAATTTAATTTAAAAATATTTGATTCAAGGTTTAACTGCCAGGTGAACCTGTAAATACTCCTTTTCTATAATGCCAAAATGCAAAGCATCTGCAAAGCAGAAAATATTATTCTGGATTGTCAGTTTACAGGTAAAATTTCCAACTATTTAACTACATATGGATTCAGTTTAATGGCATGATTGCAAGTCAACAAGTCCACTACCCAATAACCCTTGGTGACTCAAAGCCAAGTGAAAAGAAATTTTCTGACAGGAAAGAAAATTTTTGAAAAGAATTTAGCAAAAAAAAAAATAAAATACTCTTCCTGATAGAAATGTGTCTGAGGATATTAGGTGCAACAACTTCTGTTTCTATGTGTGATGCCTGGAGATATGCAGAGTAATTAGCATTTGTTTCTTTTCTCTGGAAACATCTGGGCCCATCAAGCTCACCACATAATCCCAGAGGGTGAATCCAAGCCATTCCGCCTACACATTTAAAGCAATATTTCATTATAACTGAGCACTTACTATCCCACTCTATGATTACAACAGTAACCTGGTGTGGCACATGACACATAACTACAGTCAACCATGCATGTGATCACATAATCACAGTATAGCTACTTAAAAAAAAAACAAACATAATGAATGTCCTCCAAAGTGAAAAAGAAACTGATGACTTGATTTAAATTCAAGCCCGCGGAGACGCTGGAGAAATACTCACAGAACCAAACTACAGACAACACTAGGCCAATGAGCAGACCAATTTTCAAGTTGTTTAAACAAGGAGCTTACACTGGCAGTGAAAACAAAACACAAAGCAGCCAGCCGGTACTTATTCATTTCAAAGTCATGTTGGGAGACAAGAAGTGACAGAGAATGGTGGTATGAATGGTGGAATGATCTCAGAAACTTGGTGATAGAGGAGAGCTTAGTCTGTCTTGAAGAAGGTCGCAATAAACTGAATGGCATATGTGCTGACTTAAGTTCCAATCAGTTTGTTCTAGACAAATGCAATACAGATGTTTTGCAAAGCTGAGTCCACTTTTACTGTAGTATGATGTACATTGTTTTTATATTACTGAGTAGGTGCTAATAGCCTGGGGTGAAATAATTTCAAATTTATATTTCTGCCTGTCCACAAGTCAAAAAGTGCACATGTATTAAAGTGTACCATAATATAAAACTGAGAAAAGTGTGAATTGCAGTCATGTGTAAATGACTTAACAGTTATTTATTAATGTTATGTCAGTTAACTACGGCATTAAGTCCTTTGCAAAATTTATGAATAAAGTAAGTAGAAATTAATTTTATGCATTTTACACCAATTTTACACGCCACTGCCTGAGGTCTATGGGCTCTAGGCTTGTGCAAGGGCTTGTGCAATTCCTCAAAATGCACAGTATTGAAAACAAGCTTTGGTGCAAGAGACTTGGTGAACTTGCATCACATTAGAAAGTCAGTTTCACTGTTTGCGTACAGTATATGCAAACAAAAAAGAACATAACATGCTGTATATAACTGCCTGACAAAAAAAAACAATAAATCAGAAAGGTCTGACAAGAAGTAGACTTGTCTATGAGGAGAAATCCGGTATGATGCTCATCAGCTACTGAAGGTATGCAAATAAAGCCTGTGCTTATATTTCAGACACTTGAAAGGTCTGCAGAGGCTGCAGAAATGTTTACTCCAAAAATCTTTAGAGTATCATTTACATTCTGTCTGTAAGTTTTAAAGATAGCTCTGAAAACTGAGACGGCATCTACATCACAGTTACACTTTCAACATATGCTCCACAGTATATTTCCATGTGCTTAGTTGCTAATAGTGGCTAATTTCTAATTGTAGCAAAGCCTATGTACATGTTGACAGTTTCAGTTGACCTCAGCTTACCCACGCCAATAACTGGTCTTTGTTGTTGTGTATTGTAACAGTACATGTTTGTTTTTTTTTTTCTTTTTTGGACATTTTAAGACCAACAAAATGCTTGAATTGATGCAAATGGCTACAGATTAAAAATATTAGCCACATGATGTGGAAGAGGTTGGTAGTCAACAACAAAGTAAACCCTGGGTGTCATATTCTTAAATGCAGTATCCTCAAAAGAAAACTATATTTTAGTTGAAACAAATTTGAGCAGTGGGTCTCAAACTGTGGGACGGGCCTCACTAGTGGGGAGTGCAGCTACTGCAGGTGGGGCGTGGATGACCAGGGAAAAAATATTAAGTGAACCTATGTTGAATTATTATGATTTTATGAAGGATGTAAAACCCTTATATGACAGAATGATTCAATAAATTATTCCAAACACAAAATGATGACATCCTTCAGTGTCATGTCCCAATTAGATGTTTAGCTTACTTTACCTCCATTTCACATTTGCACAATAGTATCACAAAATAACCTGTAGTCTTCTGTGACAAGCTCTGTCTAATGTCTAATCTGAATGGAAGTCACAGTTATTAAAGCCTACATGCTCTTCTCATGCAGGTAGAGAAGAGAGCTCCCCTGAGGACTGACAACAAGCCCCACACCACCATGCAGCCTGAGAGTGAGTCAGCTGCCTGCCTACAACCTGGATCCCCGTCCACAGTCCCACAACACAGACAGAGAAAGCAGAGGGTAGGAAACCCCCAAGGGCCAATGAGCTGGGTATGTACTAAACAATGTGTGTGTGTATGTGTATTTGTAAGTGTTTGAGTTTGTGAATGTGGGAGCATCTTTGTTTTACCTGCTTGATGCTGTGACAAATATATATGTGCCTTTAAAGGTCATATATGTCATAGTTTTGCCCATTGTTTTTATTTAATTATATTTTTTATCCTGCTTAACTGTCAGAGTAGTAGGTAAAAAGGGTTTGTGGAGTTCTGTAAACTTTTTTGGTTTGTTTTATTATTACTTATTTTGGTTTTCACTTTTCTGAGTGTAAAATAATGTGTGGATATGACCATCCATACAGGTGTTTTCAGTTGGTTTAGACAGTTTAGAGATCATTTTGGGGTGAATTTAGGCTTAGCTATCCTAAGAGTATGCCAAGGTCACCAATGTCCAAATATCAAAAACAATCATAAAACTGAACATGCTCTAGCCTAACAGGTGCCACAAAGCAAATAAGGAGAGAAATATCTGTCAATCAAAGTCTGCAGGCAATCGTCAGAGAACATCAGGCTTAAGTAAGAGCTTAAGTAAGAGCTTCTCTGTGCTCTGGGTGTCTGGTAGGATGAATGAAAAACCTGATTCATAAAATCCAGAACTCAACAAAAATAGAGCACAGCAGTGTGTGCTCCAGTGTGGAGCACACACAAAGTACAATTACCTTCAAAAAATACATGTTTGTTCATATTTAGATTAAATTAGCATCTGGAGTAAATAGTTTTGCAAGACAAAAGGTCAATGTCCCATTCATGTCCCAACACCTGTTGACATTAGCAGAGAATGAAACTCCAGCAATAACAATTGAGACCAGCTGACCAATGCACACTGATGCATACTGCAAAACTTCAACCACCTCCAGTGGGGCAAAGAAAATTACTTATAATCTGTTTTATTTTAAAAGCTGATAATGATGCTTCTCCTGGTACTAGCATTGCAGCACAGAGGCTCTCCACTGCTATAGATATAGCATTAATAAAAACTTGCCAGATGGAATCATAATATTGCACACGACCCATATGTCTAGATCAGCAACAATATCTTTATATTTGTGGACCACATATATGGAACCAGCTTTATGGATGTATTTTTAATTGAGGTGATTTAAACTTCGACTAACCATAACTCCCATGTTTATGTATGCTAAAGCCTATTTTACTACAAATTGCCAGCACATTACATCACTGGTAACCATTTCTGTAAGTTATACCATTTTAATACCTACCAAACAAGCAGTGGTGTCATTAAAGTACGAAGTTCATCTTTCAAAATCTAGCAGCACGTTTGATACAAGAGTAATACTGCAACTTAACTCTTTTTTTTATTACTGTTGCAGATACATGGCATTCAAAAGCCTTGTTGTGTATACTCAGTCTGGTAAATACTTAACTAACCCTACTTATACATGTAGCAAAACTTATTGCTGATTGACGCTTAGACACTTCACAAAAGAAAACAAATTGAAATAAATTGTTCTTAAGTCCACTGTAGAAGTGTCACCAAAGTTTCAAGTCTCTGGAAATCAGTATTTATATATGCCTAAATGAATATATGCATGGAATTTATATAATTAATAAATGTTCAGTACTAGCAACTGGAGTAAAGACTATAAATGCTAATACATGCAAATGACATATCACAGAGTAAAAATTCTATACAATTTATAGAAGCCATGTATGATTACTAAAATATAATTATAATTAAAACCTATGAGCTATTGGCAATACTTGAATCTGTTATTGAGATCACAGACAAGAGGCAACAGTTTAATGAGATTTAAATCCCAATAACCCTTGTGCAGGGTAAAAATTCTTTAATCCCATCTAACCACTAAACACTTCCTATTTCTGCTCAAAGGTCAAAGCAAAGGAATTAAAATCATTTGATGGAATTGTGATGAAAAACAACAATAATTCCATGAATCAGAAGAAGTACACTAGCCCCCTCAACTACTGTTTACTGCACAGGGTGACAAATGTTATTCCCCAGTCTCCTACTGCACATTTAGTTAATATTATTTGTCAAGATAAATGTGAGCTGAACATCAGCTTGCATGAGCCCATGGGTGAAAAGGCAACTTTCTGTTGTGCTATGTCACTTGAAAAACACTCACGCCCATTAGAAAAATTGGCTACATATAAATCAAATTAACCTCTTATTTGAATATTCTGTCTCTGACCCTGAATCCTTGTGCAGCACACTCCACTGGAGTTGCTACTACAGAGCAGTCAGTAGCACAGGGCAGATGCTAAACTGGGGAACTTCCAGCAGTGAATATGAATGCAAAGCAGGGTGGTGCTGAAAAAAAACCAAAAAAAACAATGTGCTTGCTCAGCAAAAACCTCCCAAAGACAAATCACTATTTAAAAAACTATATAAAAAAAAGTAATTGCTTGTGTTACAGATGTGCATCATTATTCTGCATGCCTGCAATGTGTTTAATACAGTATGATGCTGCTCCTAATCAGAGCAGGCCATATCAGATTTCACAGCAGGCAGGCATGACTCAGTGTAAGAGTCTGGCTTCAGTCCCACAGCATATTTTCCAGACTCACAAATGTACCTTGGTATCATCTTAAAATGTTTTGTTGGCCTCAACTGATGATAATGCATAAGTGACATAAAGAAGAAAAAGAGGATCACTTGTTGACAAAAAATTCTTTTATTTTTTTAGTTGCTGTACATATTGGAATGCATTTAGGTGTACCTTTGCTATCTTTATACTTAGACTGTAAAACCTAAAGAGGAAGCCATCTTTGATGCTATATATGCTCAGTCTTAACTTAGCCACTGAATGACAGAAAACATAACAGTTACATTTTAACATGTAAGTGATAATATCACTTAAAATGGCCTGCATGTTATGATTCATACAGGCAGAGATGTTGCAAAAACAAAGAAGAGTAGGCTACATGATTCGTAGAGGGAAATTATGTAAGAGGCAAAGGCACTTCCTCAGGTCAGCTCTAGCTACCTTCTCAACAGCCTGTACTTTCTTTGCATAAAGATCACATCATCTCAGCTTAAATAGTCCACAGCCACCTAGTGATTCTTTAGAGTGCGGCTGTGCACAAGGAGGCTGTCCATTAAGAGTTAATGGATTCACTTTCACAAAAGGACCTTAAAGCCACAGTTCTCAGTGCTGTGTCTTGGTGGTAAAAATAGAAACGAGGCAGAATGGACGGATGCTATTTACAGTCCCTCCAAATTTCTGTCGCAGAGACTGTGCACCTATATGGGCCTACTTTTCCCGGGAAATTAGGAAATAATGACTTGAATTCCCTCTGCTTCCTAGATACAGTGATTACATCTCATGCACTTATAATTATTATTGTCCCCACATCACTGTCTGAACTCTGTAATATCACAGGAAAATTCAGGATTGCATAAGAAGGCATGCACCAATTACCCCAAATCTGAACTGTGTGAGAGAAATTAAATGGCTTTTGCATGCAATGTGAGCAAATATTACCTTTGGTATTAACAGTGGTTTATTACTGCTCTTATCAAACCTGTAATAAATGTAGGATCTATTCACTTGGAATGACATACATTTCTACATTAGACAGATGAAACACAGATAGTTTTTGTGCCTGGGTGGCACCGCTCTGCCTCTCACTGACCACTGGATGTATGTGTGTGTGTGTTTTTCTGTAGTGTGAACTGGACCTAGTGAGTGGGCACTAAAACTGGGCAAAGACCACAGGAAGTGTTTGGAATGCCTTTGCTTGAGCTTTGTCAAACAATAGAGGGATTATTGGGTATTTGATTTTTTCCAGAAAGCAAGATGAGAGAATGCCTCACTGTATGCAGACACACTTCAGGCACTACAAAGAAATTAACAATGAAGAAAGAAAGGAATTCAAGTAATAATATGTTTTAGAGTCTCTCATCACCTCACAAGCTAAAAAAACAAAACAAAACAAAACAAACAAAACAACATAGGTTACTTTTGCACTTTAAAAAAAAAAAAAATCAAGATTTTTATTTTTGTGCTTTATTTATTTTAGCATTTTCTGTC
>VVAS01008672.1:3396-15745 GCA_015103295.1 Ptychochromis oligacanthus
AAAAAAAAAAAAAAAACCATAGAGGTAAGGAGAAAAAAAAAAAAAAAAAAAAAAAAAAAGAGAAAAAAAAGAAAGAAAACTCAGGGAAGTCCAGCCCGGTCCGAGTAGTCCGCTTCATCCACAGAGTGACTTTTCCAGCAGTGCGCACACAGCGGAGACTTGTTGTCCGTCCCAGCGCCGCAGCTGCGGGCCAATCACAGCCGGCAGAAGCCGGACACGTTTAACTCTTTATCTCTCACACAAACCTCTTCATTGCAGAGCTATTATCCCACCGCTGTCAGCTGAATGCATGAAAAAGGAGATAAACTGTTAGAAAGGACACTATGCAGATATAGGTCCTTAGATAAGTCAGCCTGTTAGCCTATATAATATTTAATAACAAATAAACACATTGTGGAAAGTGGAGTAAGAACATTTTAGTTTTCAGGCTTACGTGCATCCCTGTGCCCTAATACAGGTGTACTACATGAAAAGTGGGACTGCATAAGACATTGGTTTAGCAGTACTTAAAGTACCTAAAGTAAATAATCATATACGTGATATTGTTTGAGTATTACAACATGATTTATTTGCATGGATTTACGTTTTTAAAATCTGCAAAACACGTAGCAACTAAAGCTTGAAAGTAAGTCTCATTATTAATGTAGCTACTACTTGGCACTGCAAATCCTCACATTAAATTAGTAGCTTCAAAAGTGAAACTTATAACTCGATACCGTGGCTCGCTGTGCTGTGGGTGATAAATACCGACAGAGTCTATATAAATACCGTTATTTGAAGCCATGAACATGTGCTGCCACCTACTGGCTGCAGTGTTGATCAGCTCAGCTTCTACCATATTGGAGAGTTTCAAACACAATCAGTGTTTCACTCATTAAGCATTAACAACTTAAGTGTCTTTCTGCTTT
The DNA here is from genome assembly GCA_015103295.1 of Ptychochromis oligacanthus. Classification (NCBI taxonomy): domain Eukaryota; kingdom Metazoa; phylum Chordata; class Actinopteri; order Cichliformes; family Cichlidae; genus Ptychochromis; species Ptychochromis oligacanthus. The sequence continues at coordinate 4,305 of VVAS01008672.1, forward strand.
TGCTTCTAATTCAGAATTGCCAGAGTTGTATTACTGTTAAGTCATTTAGCCAAAAGCACCTCTTGAAGGGTTTCCTTTTCATTGGATGCATCATCCGCCATGTTCCCAGGGTCATTGGGGGTTTGGGTTTTTTCAACCTCTCTCCCAGGTGCCCCAGCCAGGGTTACTCAAATCTCAGCAAGGCATCGACCTGCTGTCTTTATTCAAACCTACCTGGAGGCTTTCATTGCATCTTCAATAATGGAATGTATGACTGGCAGCTCTTTGCTGCTCCAGTGATCCCTTGCCAATTTAGAGCTAAGCAGATTGATGTCCTTGCAATCCCTCCAGCAGGCAGCTAACTTCAGCTTCTCCACCTTCCTCTCCATGTGTTCCTCCTGGGGAACGATCAGTTCCTATTTGATCACCTGCTGTGGTCAGGGAACTTCAGCTGCTTTCCAAAATCTACTCTTAGAAAACCCAAAGAACTTGGGCTGGATGAAATCAAGAATTTTTAGGACATGTTGTAATGTGACAGTGCATTTTCCTGAAGTTTACTGTAGCAATGTGACACTTAAAAAAAAAAAAAAGAAATCATCAATGCAATCAGATGAAAAGATGAAATTTAATCCACAGTATGGCTTGTATGTATGCTTTTTCCATGTGTGGTACAAATCTGTCCAGCTTCTTGCAAACACAGGTCTGCTGTTACGGATCTGAGCATCTTTAAGTGCAAGGCCTCTTAAATAAGACATTAAATATCTGAAGTGGTTTCTCATGAAAAAAGTGCATCGTTAACTACAGGAAAAAATCCAAAACTCTCACGATGTGTTACTCAAACTCCATAAAGAAATTCAGTTAAGCAGGATGTTGCTCATCAGTGGGCCCACACTGCCGACTCAAGTGCCAGGAATAAAAATGGCACATACCAGCTAAAATTGTTCCAGGCTATAAATGATCCATCTTTACATAATATCCAGACAGATAAAATTCAACTATCAACTGTTACAATCTTCAATCGTGGGACGGATAATATAACATACGAGCTGCACTTCTTGAATCTCTCATCATATAAACCAGAAGAAGGAACCTTTAGTTCATCTGAATTATATCTGTAATTTTTTCAAACGCATTTTATTTAACCCATGGAGCCTGTGGAAATACACAATGAATGAATGAATGAATATGACATTAGAAATTAAGTGGTAAGGAGATGGTGGGACACTCGATTCAGTGAGTAAAGAGGCGAAGTTCATTTTTTAAACAGGAAAAAGTCATTTATTTCAATATACATTGCATTTAAAACTATATAACATTATTTATCTGTTCAATATTTTACACAGCTCTTATCATGGAAATGTACTGGAGTTTTACAAAATAAGACCAAGCTCTGAAATAATAATAATAATAATATGATATCCCAACTTTTAATTACTGCATGATTCCATGTTTTTTCAACATAAAACATAATTATAGCTTCATACATTATTTTTGTTCTTTATAAAAGAAAAAACCCCCCACCTTTCTAAAGTGTGTTCATATGTTTTTTTGATGAAAATAAGATCGATATAACAGTATTTAGTGATTCTTAATATGTAAAGCCTGAGGAACTGCTTTAAGTCAGAGCAGGATGGACAGGATGCAATATTTCATAATTGGTGCTCAAAGGTCCATTTTGGCCACTTCAGAGCAATCAGATGTACAAACCAATATACTGTAACTACGGAAGATACTGTGTATGCTGTCATTGCTGTGGAAGCAGATTTAAGAGCAGAAAAGGAAGTCAAGAGCAAATAATGTCAGTCTGGGAACAAAATAAATCTGCTCCTGACCGTCAGTACCACCAGAGCAACAGATGGAAATAATTCAGTGTAAACACATATCAGCTTCAGAAATGGCCTGTAACTGCAATTCAAACAGCTGAGTGATGTCTCTTAAGTGTGCAGGGCCACTGCAATTAGTAGTCACAATATTGCACTATGACATTGTGAGAAAGAGAAAATCCATGGGCATTAATTGGCCTGTATTCCTATAGGCCAGCACCTTAAAAAAGGCCTCTGGTTCAAAACAAATTCTACACATTGCAGCGCTAATGAGGGCACTGAGCAATGAGAGGTCAACTCTCCACTAGGGGGCCTTCCAGACCTAACAGTGGTGACTAAGAAATCCCTTTTATTCATCTCACTGTGCAGCCAAGTCCCTGGAGAAAACTCAGTGTGCCATGGTGCAACTGTAAAAGCAATGGGCACAGCCCATAACCGCCAAGAGGTGATAGGTTAGTCTTGTTGGAATTCAGACTCCATCTCACAAAGTGATAAAGAATTAGACATTCACTGCCATTAAAAGCATGAAGGAATCTCAATATAAAAGTTGTCAGTCTTTCAGTTTTGATTGACTGGGACTGGGGGCCTGGTGAAGGTTGCTTTCCACTTCAAATACAGAGCAAACATTTACTGATGACATTTTAGTGTAGTTAATACCAGAATTATCTTTATTTACATGTTGATCACGACTTACATTCTTTTGAGTAATCCAAGACTCGTGAGAACTCGGGCTCAAATATAGGAAGCTCGCTAAAGCATAGGAAAATATTTCACAAAGTCCTTTCAATTACACCTAAAGCCCCCCCCCAAAAAAAAAGAAAAAAAGAAACCCAAACAAACAAGGAGACCTGTTCTGATTTTGTAATGCAAACTGCTACAGAGGACTGCTGCACAATGCCAGTTTAAAATCTGTTATTGCCTGCTTTTCTTGTCTCCCTTTTTTACATCTACAGGCATTCGTGCATCATTTGGGTGCAGAGAAACTCGTCGATTCCCACTGACACACCATAATCTCTCAGAAACAGATTAAATCATAACTCTGTGACTTTTTCTCTGGAATTTCTGCTGTCTCATCTCAAATGGCCATGCTTAGCAGGTACAATCACGATCATTAGGGGTTACCCGAGCAGTGCTGCTTTTGCTTTGTACACAGCCGTGAATCTATCCGTTGCATATGTCCTTGTTGTGGCAGGCTGTGTTTTCATGGTTATCTGGGGTCAGATGCCCGCCTTGTCACTGTAGAAGGGTGTGACATGGAACATGTAGCAGTGTGTGCAAACCCTGACAGGCTTCACCTGACCATATCGAGGCAGCGGAGCAGAATGGGAAGAGCAGCGAGAGCAAAAGATCTGAAATGACACAGCGAGCAATATATCACTTACCATCCACATGATAACATATGAATTATCAGTTTGATCAAGTTTTTGTTAAACCAAAGAGATCATACCTTTCCACAGCTTCTACAGTGATGTTTCCTGCGGATAACAGTGAAAGGTGCCTTGCAGGCAATGCAGGAGTTGCAGGCTTCATCAGGGACCCAGTCAGGAGGGTCTGCATAAAGCCAAAGAGAAACAGTAAACACAAAGCAGACCTGTCATCAGCTGAATGTTTGCTGAGAGAAGAAGAAAAGGAACTGGCTGACATTTCGAAAAATCTGTGTGGGTCTGTTTGTGGATTTGCTGACCTTCGAACTGGCCCTCACGGGCCTTGGCTGCCAATTCCGATGAGGAAATGGTCTCCTGACACAGGGCACAGTCCTCCAGCACTGCGCTGCGCAGAACAGGCCCCGCTGGACACCATAAAAGAACAAATATAAATGGGTGTAGTGTGTGACTGGCTGTTATTTATGTTAACAGCCCAATTAGAGACAACACAGATGCTCAAGACTTTATAGGTTTTCTAAGCTGTTTTCACACATGAACTTTGGACAATTACAGAAGGATGAAGTAACTAGATCACGTGACTAGCAGCATGCAATTTAAGATGGCACTATGTGCGTTACTGTGCAAGCTGTCGATTTATTACATTTGTCAACGGCTTGTTCAGGAGCCAGCACCTGCTCCAGTTTTGATGTGGGCGTGTGTGCATTTATCTAGTTTTTTTTTTAGCAAACTGGTACAATTCAACATCAGATTGTGTACTAGGGAGCAGGCAGTTTAAAAAGTGAAATGTCCAGTGTCCACTTGCGCGCCTCTCGGGTGTTGTCTAGAAAAGTTTGGGGCTGCAGTGCATGTGTGACAACAGCATTATTTAGAGAAAGCAGTACCGAGCTTTAGATAAACTCAACCCTACAGCTTTCTATACCGGAACCAGGGCACATCGTTTACAAAACTCCAGCTGCCACCATTTTCATAGCTTGCCAACCATGCCACATTTGCTTAAGATGAAATATAGAACTGCTGTGCCTAAAATAGTTATAGCATTTGTTATGATACATTTCTGTTGCATCTAATTTACAAATATCAATTGTTGCAAAAGCAGTAATAAGGATAAAAATAACAGTATTTCATCATCTCTCCAGTGACTAAACTTGAGAACTTTTTCAACTGGGAATTAAAATGGGATTAAATCCCATTAAAAAGGGATTAAACAATACTTTTTTTTTACAAGCAGACTTTTTCATGACCAGAACTGTATTTTGTTTTATAAATTAGTTCAACCTACAAGAACAGCTTTTTTGTTCACTTGGGGGCAGCACACCTATCATCATTAAGTTGGAGTTCATTTTTTTTCACATGGAGACTCGTAAGGGAAACATTAGGCTCATTAAATAAGGTGTGGTGGGTTGTGGATATGGTAGATTTTTAGAGCTTTTCCCTAAAAGCTGTATTTAATCCATTGTTATGATAAAAAGAAAATCATATTGTAGCCACTGTATAACAGTGAATGTGAAGTGTGCAGACAAATATTAAATCTTTATAAGAAAGCTGGATATTTTGAGCAGTATAGCCAAATAAATTTGTGTAGCCATTTTTGCTCCAATAAAAAAAGAGACACAATCACTAGTTCTGTTGAATTGAAAAGGCTATTCTAAACTCTGTTTGTACTGTGTTAAAAAAGGGAAACCATAATACTGTAACACTTATCTAACTATCCAAAACATCTCATATAACCATAAAACACCTTCCTCACCTTTCTTCTGCTTATCATTGTCTCCCTGCTCACACTTGGTTGCCATGACTTCGAAAAGAGTCTTGAGGATGCTGCGAAGGTCACTCGCATAGTTGGTCTGCAGCTGATCAGCAACACCTGCATCACACAGAAATACATAATGGAAATCGACCCAAGCGAGAAAAAGAGATGAAGAGAGTGACTCAAGAATGAGAGCTCTTATACCTGATATACAGACAAAAAGACGGTGGATGAGGTCGCTGCTGCTGTGGAAACGGGATCTGATCTTGTTTCTGGCTGCTGCCTTAGCATCTTGCAGGGCCAGCTGGATCTCCTGCTGGTCCTGGTCTTCTGATGTCCCTGAGCTGGGAGTCAGACTGCTGACAGGACTGGAGGGAGTGGTGAGAGACAGTGAAGGATCATCAATTACCTTCTTTCCCAAACGTACATACTCCATTTCCATAGTCAATTTACATCATTAAAAGCAGATTTACATCTCTAAAGTGGACCTATTATATTTTTCCTTATTTTCTCCCATACATGCATAAAACAGTGAGGTCAGTCTATGTACAAGTAATGAGCCAAAAGCTCTGACTTCAGACTGCTCTCAATGAACTGTTCCAGTTTTTTTCTACTCATGGATCTGCATGATGTCAGTGAGAGTAGACGTTCCTAATAAGGACAGATCTGGCAGTGAGCACAGCATCCCCGCCAACCCTCTGTTTAAACCTTCTGTCTGCAAGGGGCAGCCAATCAGAAAAAAAAGTTCTTTTAAACAGAGTGGCCTTAAAGTGAGAGGAGCTAAAACAGCTTCATTTAGACAGTGAATGAACAAAGGGGCTACACCATGGTCCAGTATAAGATAAATAAGGACTATCTTAAATTTGTCCAGGAAAAAAACTATGGAGCTCCACTTTAAGTAAGATGAATGTAGTTAATAATGTGAAAATAAATGCTCAATATATTTACTGTTTATTGCCCAATATTTCCTTTTTATAGTCAGGATAATAAATACTTTATGCACAATACAAAGCTCCAGAAACTATTAACCCTTACATACCAGTATTCCAACACCTGTCAAATTAAATTTAGTGTAAACTACAGGATAATGAGTTCTGTCACCTGTAGCTTATACCAGTGTGACTGACACTTTAGTCAGTGAGTAAATTTAAACAAAAAGACTCAAATTTTGTCATTTTCAAAAATTAGTCATTGACGGAGTTTTTAGTTACTATCAAATGTGAGGAGGAATAAAGCACAAACATGAGACAGAAACACACTTTGATGAATAATTTGTTACCTGGGTGTATATGCACTGCTTGACAGACTACATGTGGTGACCGACACACTCTCACAGTCACTACCTGACACAGAGCTGAGGGGAGAGTTCTGAAAACTAAAAATAACCAAAATACAGAAATTTATGTATATAATAAATAAATTGTTAAACAAACAGAGACATAATTACACAGGTCAACAGGTCATTTTCATCAGAGACAAATTTATGTGGGTTTTGTAGTGTTTCTCATGCTGATTTCAAATCTGTTTAAATTTTTGTGATGAAGGCATAGACAGTAAAAAAGGTGGATGTAGCTACCGTGACGTCACCCGATGGCGTTTTCACCGTCGCCATCTTGGCTGCAAGAAACTGGATGTAATGAAAAGGGACGGGTCTGACTGTGAAACCGCTGGCTCATTGGCTAATGGCTTGTTAGCCAATGAGCCAGTTGAAAATAACAGGCCTAATCCTCCTGTCTGAAACATGGCATCCCCAAGGGTTACAAAATACACAATTTTTATTCAGTATGACCCAAAATGAGTGACTAAAACCATGGACTCAGCAGCAAAGTGTTTCCAGAGGTCAAGAAACAAAGCCTTTTTCCCCATAGACTTCTATAGGACCATAAGTCTTTTTGCAACCACAGCTATCGCCATCTGGTGGCCTTCAGATAGAATGCAGGTTTTTAGGCACTTCCGAATTGGCTTCGTTTTTTCCGACCAGGAAGCTACGTCCATCTTTTTTACTGTCTATGAAGGTAATTTTATTGCATGATATTTGGTATAACTAGCCCAAGAAAATCATACTCTAAGCATTTTTGAAGAAATAGTTGTAGCTGAATGACACCGTTCCATATATATGTGCCACGATGTGTTCCTGTTTGACCTCGCTCTGATGATATTGAAACATTTACTTGATTGGTGCTTAGGTTTTAGTAAAAACCACATGCAAGTACACTGTAAATTAACCCTCCTCATAACTCAAAAAGTTGATGTGACTGGAAAAAAACTGAAAACAGGTCTGAAATCAGCGTGAAAAACTGATATAGAAAAGTGTGTTGTAATTTCTGATGATCACAAAAAAAATTTTTTTTTGTTGTCCTGTGTTATTGAGAGAACTCAGGGCAAAGTGGAAAACTGTGATGAAATAAGGAAAACAAAACAAAAAACAGACTGAATTTGTGTTGATGCAACATGGTGGAGCTCATACTTGCCACAGAGAAAACATGGTGACAGATTATCCCAACGTGAAACCAAAAAGTTAGTAAAATGACTCATAGCAACCACAACACACCTGGAGCTTCTCCTGCTGTCCTCTTTGGTGTACCTCTTCATATCTTTATTTTCTGGCTTTTCGTTATCCACCTCCTTGTCCCTCTGTCGGCCTCCACTAGCATGTCTTTTTTCAGTCCTCAGCTGGTGATTACATGGGGAGGCTCCATTTCCTTCACTAGAACGATAATCCTGAGTCTGATGCCCCAGCCCAGGAGACTTTTCCAGTGGCTCTGCAGGGCAGTGGGAAGAAGGAGTACTCAGGTGTGCCATTTCATCCTTACTGTGATGTTCGTGAGCACGAGGAGGCAGCCGACAAGCAGAGGACTGGATGACAGTGCTGGAGGCTGGTGTCTTACAATGTTTGTCCAGTCCCAGAGCGAGGCCTAAACCGAGTCCAGTGGTCTCTGTGGTGACAGCATCCTCGTGGCCATCCTCACAGCTGCCACAGCAGACGCAAGAGTTGAGCAGGCAGTGAGTGGCCACCAGGGGGCCACAGGGCTCAATCTCAGAGGGAGTGGGCCGAGGTAGCAGCAGCTTGTCCACAGCCAGCTCTGTCAAGCTGGGTGAGTGAGGGTTGAAGATGACCGTAGCGGACAGCTTCATGCCTCCCATACGATGGGCGATGACCTCAGCTGTTTCAGACGCTGTCCCCTCTAAACCCATCTCCCACCCATTGGTGTAAGGCAGAGGTTCAGAACCAGGGGCGTTGGCACAAGTGGGACGCTTTGCAGTGGGACAGTGTGTGTTCAGGTTGCGTGGGTGTGGGCAAGGCTGCTCAGATGTTGTCTCAGTGTGCCATCCGTTCCTAACAGAGTGTGGCCCTGATGCAGGCTTGCGCTGCACAGGACGAGCAGACTCTTTGGGAGAAGAGGTGACATAACTGCAAGCCTGTCTTGAGATGCTGGTGACACTGTCTCCTGCTGCATCCAGGTCCTCCATGAAGAAAACCCTGTCTTCCTCCTCTACACAGATGACCGTCCTCACCCGGTTCCCCAAGATCCTGCGTGGAGAGACTTCGGTGCTTGAAGCCCCACTGGAGCCTGCAGGCTCTCCTCTATTTGGATCATGTGCTGGGGACTGACCCTGGCTGGGAGGCGACAGCAGAGTCGACATCTCGTCTCCCACACGGTAAACCATCATGTTGAGCTGCTCCAGTTCTTCCTCATCATACTGCATGGAGCATGCCAGTTCAGCCTCCTCTGCCTCCTCACAGAGTAATCCCTGCTCCTGTTCCTCCTCTCCCCTCATGGTTTCCACCTCCTCCCAGCCTTTTTCCACTCCTGCCAACTCTTCTTCCTGACTGGGACAGACAAACACAGCCAGTGGCTCCCCTTCTCCTTCACTCTGGCTTTTGGAGGTGTCATTAGCAGGAGTGCTAGGTGAGTGATTCTCTTGGACAGGTGCTGGTACGCTGTTTGCGGCGAGTCCCTGGCTTGTGGATAACTCCCCATCCTGAGAAATGCACAAGTTCCTCTCTAGCGTCATCAACTCCTCCTCAGTCAGGGTCTGCAGCAGGTCTCTGCAAAAAGCAGCACAGGACAGCTGGAGCAAAGTAATAAATTGGGAATAAATATATTTTCTTGTCATGTTTGATATTCATGGCCTTTACCTTATTTTCTTCAGTAAAGTGCGAAAAGGCCTGAAAAGCTCAGACATGTCCTCTGATTTTCGGTCTAGGTTGAGAGGTCCCTCTGGATACACAACCAGCCCACTAAAAACATGTTTAAAATTCTGTAAGAGGGCGCGAAGGAGTGGAAAACAAAGAGGGTGGTGAAAGGACAGGCAACACTTACCACACGATGGCCAGTCTGGGAATTGTAAACATCAGTGCGGGTTCATAGTCATCGATCATGTCCTGTGTGAGATAGCCCAACTTTAAGGCCCTGAAACAAAAATTAGAAAAAAGGAATAATAAAAAAAAAATTAACCACATCATGTCTGTGTGGTATTCACACAGGTGGATTTTTTAGCAGAAAAATGTCTGTCTGTAAATTCACCTCTCCACAGTCTCACAGAAGAGCACAATCACCTCCTGCTGTACATAGTATTCTTTGGGAGACTTCACAGGCACCATGGCTGACACATAGCTGCCAAAGGAAGAAAAAGAAAGAGAAATGTAATGACTTTTTGGCAAACCTGCACAAAAATCCTTAAGTGGATGATAAATACATATTAATCCTGTGAATATGACTGATAATAAAGTCTTGTCCCTAATTTTACCTGAGCTCAAACTCAGCAAAAAGGCTGTCAAAATGTCGCAATGCGTCCTTCATGCGGTCTGTGTACAAGTTGAGGTCTCTCAGGGCCTGGTCTCTGGTGATGTTGCGCACCTCCTCCAAGCTGCGAGTAAGATCCTTAGCTAGGGGTCTCATAGCTATACTCTCTATCTCCCTGTTCATGATGATGGAGCCTGCAGCCAAACACTGGACAGGAACAAGCACATGTATAATTATGTACAGAGAATTAAACTGTTTACAATGGCACACTTGACAATCAAGAAGCTCAGTGAGTGAAAAAATTAAATATGTTTGTGTTTAGGGCTTGAGAAAGTTCATTTTTCTTCCAGATTTATGGAGGAGTAAATATACTACCTCAGCTCCAAACCACAGTTGCCCTGCCAAGTTGTCATGACGAATCTCCTCGGGGAACTTGACACAAAAGTCTCTGTTGGCCCGGTCGTTGGGGATACATTCATCCATGATCTGACTGATGATGTTCAACACGTTGTCCTGTAGATGAACACAGGAGTGACAAAAAACTAAACTGAACTAGTTGCAGGGAATAAAACGAGTGAGTGAAAATCTGTTCTTGAAAAGCAATTTTCTTAGTGTTAAACAAATGTTGGGCAATAATCCGTGCTTAAGCATCAGTCACCTTTTCAAGATGGCCATTATAGTGCCCTGTCTGAAGACCATTGATTAGGAAGTGAATGAAAACAATTTGACAACTACGTGAGACCATTATGGCTCTTGCAGCTACATTCTCCTTCAATAAAAACACTGAACTAAAGCCCATAATTCCAGTAGTAAAACTGCACTGTCACACACAACAAGAGCTAATCAAGAGCTTATGTGCCGCTGGCATGTACAACAGCCATAACAATGACTTACAATGAGCCTTTCACTCAACCGCAGCTGCACTGTGCACTGTAATCTTGTCAGCCACAGCACTGCGTCTTTCTCTGCTCGCCCCGAGGAGAGAGATTAAAAAGCTTTGAGAGAGAGAGCCTAACCACTGATTCCTTTACGGCTGTGTGCTGCACATGTGTCTGAGGCCGGTCCAAGTGCCACCTCAATGTCTGTGAGCGTCTCCCAGCAGGGGACACTGGTGATAACCTTCACGTTCGTTAGCTTCCACTTTTCCTGTGTGACACAAGACTGGCTTGTTCCCTTTTTTTTAAGCTCATCTCTCTCTCTTTACTGTCCTCATCTGGCCCTTCTCTGCCTGTTTCTTGTGTTTTCCATCTATCTCAATCTTTGTCCATGTCAAACACATGCACAGAAACTCGCACGCCTGTTCCAGCAGGCCACACTGTAAGAACAGCAGTGCCAACATAATGCGAGCAGCATGCCAGCAACCCCCACAGAGGTCCATGAATAAGAGCTGATAGCTGCAGTGGCAGGTTCAAGCGCAACATTTTGGCTTGAATGTGCTTGCTTTCTATTCTTGGTGCCTCTGGGCTATGGAGTATCATGCTGCTTAAGTCACTGTCCAAAAAAACCTTAATGCCTCTGAGAGAAACCACTCTGAAAAGCCTCCTCTCTAAACGTACAAGTGCTTAGAAATGGCTGTTAAATATTCTCATTGAAACTTGCAGACCGAGAAAAATCAGAGCCTAATTAAAAGATCAGCCTAACTCAGAATAAAAGACCGAAGAAAAGCACGGTGGTAACCTGGCAGAGAGAAGGATGGAGGGGAAAAAGAACAGTCGGGGATCAAGTGATGACCTTATTAGGTGGTTCTCCCCGTGTGCTC
>VVAS01008723.1:0-12578 GCA_015103295.1 Ptychochromis oligacanthus
AACATATTCAAATGACTGCTGATCATCCAATTGGGAGCTGAGTGATTGCCTGTCATGTGCTGACCTTTCAAAGTGCAATATAAATCCATGGATGTCTCAGCTGCAAGAGGAGCAACTGTCATTCTTGGCTCTTCCTGTACAGTGAATGTGAGCCGAGCCCTCCTCCATATCCCTCGTATTAAAACCTTACAATATGCCCAACAACTGCACAGCGGAGGACAGAGAATGCACGGTATGTGCTTACAGCATCACAACTCCTGTCTCTTTTCACATGGACTAATATGGCCAAGCCAAAAGGGGATAGGACAATAAACACATGTGCCACACTGCTACTGTTGGCACAGTGTTTTTTTTTCTTCTTTTTTCATTTTCTTTCTTTGAAATGATCAAACAGCTTAGTAAAGATTAAATTAGTTGGTGTGTTCTGTTTGTGGAATTGATATGAATTGAGTTTATTTTTGGATATTCTTGACTTTTTGTTGTCTGTGACTAATCTGAAATGTTGTGATGTTTGTAACACAAGAAATACAAACAAATCTAAGTTATGCTCTATATTTAGTCATCTTCAAGCAGGTGCTTGGCACTCCCACCAGAGGGCAATGGTCAGCTGCAGTTGAATTTTTTCCCCCTCATTTGTGCATTTACATTGTGTAGCTTTGTACTGCTGAACCATCAGAGTTTGTGTGCTTTCTACATAGTTTTATATTGTGTATAATTACTTCCCACAGCCAGTGAGTCTAAAGGGCAATGGGTTTCTATTTTATGCAATACATCCGCACTTTAATTTAGTGCTGCTAATTTTTTGAAAGTAAGACTTGTTTTTATCTGGGTGGGTTTTTGAGTAGACATATAAAGTTCGTTTTAAAACACTGGTTATTTTCATTATAAATTAAAAGCTTGACTTGACTGAATTGATGCAAGGACAATTATTTTTTTTTTAAAACCTGCTTAATGCAAATTCTCTTTGACTTCCCATATACTCTTTAAAAAATCAAGTGGGCACTCTGCATTATAATTCATTTGATGTCAGCTTTACAAAGCCTGCCCTTGAAAAAATACAATCAATAATTTTTTCTTTGGCTTTATTGTTTTGTCTCAAGTTTGGCTGTGTTACAAGCTTGGCTTGTTGACTCTGCACAGCATTTATCTGATCTGACACAGTTTCATTAGGCATTAGTAATCATTTCCATAGCACACAACATTAGAGTACTCCTGTTTGTAAAACAGCAGATGAGGCTAATGCCGTCCTCTAGGGAGAAATTCAATATAATTCGTTAATTAAATGGAATAATTTAATTACAGTAACTAAGAAGGCATTCATCAATATAATTGTTTCTGGAGCCACCATTATAATTGAGGTTTAAGTGAAAACAAGTCCGTTTCTAATGTTGGTAATGTGCTGACATAGTTCTCCCGCCCTCCATTTGTTCCTCTCTCTGATCTTCCACCATGCCGTTTCTCCACTGTGTTTTCGTTTGATAGCCAGCCATACCACATCAGCAAGACCAAAACATTTATTACAGCCATTTAATTTAACCTCTCTACAGGCACAGACAAGAAGACAGAGATGATAGCACAGCCGCACTGAAAGACTCTCGCTGTTCAGCTTCTAATCTGATCCTCTCTGTTGCCCTTTCATAAAGACACCAGAGTATTACCCCGACTCCAAACATACCTCTGCCATTTAAACTGTCTTAGATTTCACCACAAAGACCGCCAAATAGAGTCCAATTCATTCTTCAGGGCCCAAATAATAAAACATAATTTTAGTCTAATCTGCCTAAAGAATGTCCTCTGTTTGAAGTTGACAGTGCTCTATCTTCTGGGAGGAATAATTGCCTTTTGAGTACAGCAGGAGAGGCCACTGAGGTAAGCCTGTCGAGGGTCTGCACCTTACAGGTGTGCCCTTGGACAGACAACCTCCTCGTTGTTCTTGAGAGAGTGAGAGAGAAAGAGAGAGGGGAAAGCCAGACTGAAAGAATTCATCTGCCAGTTGAAATGTTACAAGGCACCGGCATAGCAGCGCCGCTCTGCATTCTCATATCACTGTGTGGCCAAAGTGAAGTGAACAAAGACACAGTGATCTCCAGTAATTCCTCCTGTCTGTTACAGCCGACCAATTCTTGTCATTAAAGTTTTATCATGTTGTTGGACTGCTTTGAGAAATTGACCTGGTTGTAATCTGTTTAATTTTGATGACTGCCCAGTGACAAAGTTACTGACAGTTATCGTCTAGAAATGTAAACGACACTCCTCTTCATATAGTACAGGCTTTGTGTGCTTCCAGAGGCGAATTTCAGTACATCAGCTGGGTTTGGCCATAGGGATTCTGTGTGGCCATTGATTTTGAAGTTAAACATTAATTTCCCAATCATTTTGGTTGAAGTGGAGCTATTTATCAGTTATATGAGATAGTTATTTTGTAGCCATCTTTCTAAGACAAACTCACTCTCTGCTTCATTTGTCAAACTTCTCCCGGATTTTTAATGGGGCCTATTAATTGAGCAGAGAAATCTGTCCCCTTTCTGAACATGGCACTGAAAGCTGCTGAACAGCTGTCCCAGCTCTGGAGAATCATATGGAAGAATGCATTATCGGCCTTGTTTGAATATTCCCTTAGATTTGGAATAATCAGGCAGCTATTCAGCAGTGAGATGGCCATGCACAGATGCCAAAGCACAGCTGAGGGAAGCACAATGGTGTAATGCCGCTGAAACACACACAAAACCAACAGCACGAAAAACGTGAATAATGCAGGTGTGCTTTATTTCTTTACGGTGTGCTTATCATACATAACAGCAGGACACTTCCTTTCAGTCCTTTTATCTGCCTTTTTTTTCTCCTTTCTTTCGTTGTGCCTTGTTCAAGGTGATCCTAGCTTTGCATATGGCTGATTAATCTTATTGCACAGTAGCTAACATTGATCACAGAAATGATTAGAAATGCATTAGTCAGCAGACTGTTTGGAGTGGTTGGGTTTAAGTGCTGGTGCCAAGCCATTTTCCATAGGTGTCCATGTTTTTAATTTTGTTATATAGAATTTTGCAAATGGATGCATGCATGCGGCCCAAATACAGCATCAAAGCTTTAATGCTTACAGACATAATTTAATCTCCTAGATGGTAGGACTGATGGGCTGTGTAGAGAAGGCATCCCTGCTAAATTCATTATGCTAAAAGTTGCTAGATCTCACTAGCTGATGAGAGAAACAGAGTAGCATGCTGTATGTTTATGTTTTGTGCTGTGTAAGAAACCCTGGCTCTGCATTGTTGAAGAAAGCCTTTCCTCTATCCCTTTTTTTTTTTTTTTGGCCTTAGAGCAGCACCATTAGACACATTTTAGCGTAAACTTTCTTTTAGTGTAAAGAAGTACATTCTGAAAATGTTCACATTCATTTGACCATCTATTTGCAAAGCAGATGACGGACAATAGCATTTAACTCTTTATGATTTCAAACCATTTGTCAAGATGAGAAATGTAATTTTACGTTTAGCAATATATTTTCAGTCCTGTGTATTAAGGCTAGCACCACACCAGCACATTTTATTGAAAAGCTGAAGATATGAAGGATTTCACTGCAGTTTTCAAACTTTGCCAAGCCACCCAGTGGGCCATGTTGATCTGACTCCCAGGCTGCATGTTAATAAGGTAAATGGTACTGACTTCTATACAACTGCTTTAATTTCTTTAGGCTCTAATTTCATATTTATTTCTAATTTCTAATGTTTAGTTGTGTTTGTGTTGACAGAAATAAACACAGATCACCACATATGGTCTGCACATTTAACATTTAGACCATCATGCAGCCTTTATTCCGATGGTTCTGTAAGACTTTTGAAAAACAATAACTCAGGATGTTTAATGAACTTTAAAAACACAAATAAATAAATTGCGGGAGAGGGAGAGGCACTTCGGTTGCTTTGGCCATATGTTTAGGATTGTTTGAACTTCTGAATGATGAAATGTCATCCAATGAGTTTTGATGCATTTGGCTGAATCTTAGCACACAGAATGCTTCTGTATAATACTGCATTAATCCTGCGGCTTCTGTCTGTGCGCCAGTTTGACTGGAAGCCATACATGCCTTAACGAAATCTGCACATTTGACAGATGAGGCAGTATGTTTTCAGTCATCAGGTGCTCCTGTTTTTTCTCTACACTTTTCTCACACTTTGCAAACAGTAACAGGCCATTTTTTTAAATTTTATTCTACAGGCCTACGAGTGATTTATATCTGCTGAACTTACTAAAATTAAAGCTCAGATTTGGAAGTCTTATCTAGTGTCTGTTGCACTGAGCTCATGTGTTTAAAAAAGTGACACTGCCACCTAGTGAAACAGCTTTCAGAAATCATTTGTTCACACAGAAGATCAAGAAAAATCCATTTGCTTTAAAACAGTGCTGTTCTTTACTCCCTTCAAAAATAAAAGTTAAATTCTGAAGACCCTGCCTCTATCCCCACAAGTTTTTTTTAAAGCCATTTGTAATTTTCTCCTGACCTCGCTGACAGCCCCTCCTCCTTCTCGCTCCTGGCTCAGATGCCTCTTTTAATCATTAAACAAAGTCTTTCTTCATCCACAACACTTTCTTTCTTCTTCTGACTTCAGAGATACTGGAAGTTCAAGTTCATCTAAATGCCTTTTTATATTTACTGTGCTTTGGCATGCAAGAACACCCATACCCAAAACCAAGGTAGACTTGCACAAGGTTAGTTTTAAAAGTGATATAAACCGGGCAGAGATGAGACGACAAGCAGAGGGGAATGTTTGCAGACGCAAATAAAATCATTTCTAATATTATTATTTTAAAGTTGTAAAACAAGGCGTGAAAGAAGAGAACTGAAGGATAAGAACTGATAAATTGTCACCACAGCTTAAGTAAATTGGTTTGTACAATAAAATGGGCTTGATTACTTTAGCAAAGGACACTGTTACAATTAACAAATAGCTTCCTTCCAGCAGCATAAGTGCAACCCATAAGAGTCCCACCAAGACAACTCTTGCCACATGTTCAACACTCCCTATTAAAAACCTGGGGAAATTAATGAGCTTCCATTGGCACCCTCACAACAAAGGGATCTATAAAGCAGCCTTAATGTTCTCAGGGAAACTTTACTCTTCAGTAGTTCCCAATCAACCGGTAGCAGCAGATTTTGTTTTATTTCCCTTGTAACCTACAACAGGAGCTAGAAACGCTACTCACTGCAACTTTACATAAATGTTATCCCTGATTGAAATTGCTTACAGCTCACTCTCAATCAACAATTTGCCAATAATTAACCATGTTGGGCTGTCAAAAATATAATTGTGTATGAATGCACAGTATATTTTTAAGTAACAGCTGAGCAGTGTGCTTTCAGAAATCTATAAAATATTGCAAAGCAACATTCATTTGTTATTTGCTCTCAACTCTACCATTGGAATTACCTAAATAAATAAAATAAAAACACACATACCACACACACACATGCGAGCGGTGTACATGAAGAACAAAGCCTTCTCGTGTTGTGAGCATTGATTTGTACTTTCTACCTGCTTGTACACAATTAAGAACACTTAGGAATCAAAGAGCGCAGAGGTTTGCAGAAAGGTATTAATTAGAACTTTATTTATGCAGATGCTTTGTAAATTTGCATAAAAAGCAATTCCACAGATGGGTTTATGGCAGTAATGACTGTTCCAGTCTGCAATAAAACATCTGCTTAATCACAACAGAGACAGTCAATGGCTGCTGTGAAAACAGGCTGTCCAAGTACATCTCAAAGAAAGTACTGAGGAGAAGAGCTGGTGTGGACAGGTCAGGAAAAAAAAAATAGTAAAGCGATTTCGGAAAGAAAAAAAATGTAAAAGTTAGTTAAAAGAGACACACTTCTCCCAAACATTTCCCGGTGCTGCTTTGAGTGCTCTGATGTTGAGAAAAATACCCTTATCGTGTTGGCAGAACAATCCACTTACTGTGTTTAAGAGAAGAGAGAATTTTGTTCCAAGTCAAGCCAAGTCTTTGTCTGTGTGTGCCAACTATTTTCAAAATATTCCACTTTGTGTCTTTTTTAATCCATAAGAGCCACACACAGATACAAGCCTTTGCACAAACGCACACACACATACACACACACATAGCAGTGTGGCTACAAGGTCACTCCAAGTATTGATAAATCACCCAGCTGTGATTCCCCCCTGACAGCTCAAACTAACATCAAGCTGGATGGGGGAGAACAAAAGACCATCAAGCAGCCCTTTTCCTGACACTTTTATTCAATCACGGCCAGATTGCTTACGACAGCACCAGCAGCTGTTTCGTCTTCATCTTTCCCCATTTGATAAAGCGTGTCAAGTCATATTTCTGTAAGTACTTCACCTCACCCCATACTGTGCAGATCCACAGCGATTCGGCATATGCACATTCCACATGAGGGGATCGTCAAATGGGTCAGGGAGTAATGACACCCCTCTGAAGGTCGCAGCACACTGGTGTGGGGGGTGGGAGCAGGTAGATGGGTGGAGGGTGCACGTGTAAGGGGGTGACGACAAAGCAACAAGCTGAAGGTCAAAGATAAGAACAGCCGCAGAGATATCTAAGATAGCCAGCAGAAATTAAACAATGAAGGAAAGGCAGTAGGGCTTTGATTGTGTGATTGTGTTTAAGAGAGGAGGGGCGTGGGGGTGGGGCTGTTGGGATTGTTATTTTGGGATCGCCATCCCATTTGGAGCTCTTCTGTTGACCTTGCTCCTCATAGGATGGAGATTGGTGATAGGACTGCGAAATATTGCAGATGTCTGTTGTTTGTTTTTGATCGGACATCGGGACAAACAGAAACGACATTTCCATTTTGCAACAGCCTTTTAATGTTTACATTTAAATTGCCTTCGCAGGGTCTGTTTTCTTGTGCAAGTTTCCGATAATGATTACAGGTGTTTCAGTTTATTGTAAATAGGATGAGTGCCATATTTAAAAATAATGGTTGCATCCACTGACAAAATATTCGCCACTGGGAAGTCGATAGTTTACCCACCCACAGACCTTTCTGTTAGCACCACCTTGAGGGTGATATTTGTGGTTTTGAGTTAAATGTCTACTTCAGTTTCATGTCATCCACTGCCCATGGCGGAGGGTTATGTTATGGGACACACATTTTTAAGTAGCAGACCGCTGGGGCGTCCCACACAGGATTAATTTTAATAACTTTTTTCCTCCTTCCTTTCATCAAACACTATTTAAAGTTTAAAATTGTCCAGCACCTTAATTTTTATGATCAAATTTCACGAGACTAATTATATTCTCATTTGTCATGCTGTGCTATATTTAGTGCAAATTAGCAAATATGAGCATGCTAAAACAACAATGATGCTAAGCATTTTATCTAAATATTAACAAGTCAGCGTGGTGATATTGCATGTTGTGCAGCGCTGCATATTAACATTTCTTGAGCAGTAGGTATGTGACGTTTGACAGTTGTTTTTTTTTTAGCTGTTGTTTTTCTTTTTTAAGTAAAAATATTCCTTACTTCCATCTATCCATCCATCCATCCATCCATCCATTTTCTTCCACTTAGAAAAAAAAATGGATGGAGCCTATCCCAGCTGTCACAGGGTAAAAGTCAGGGTACCCCCTGGATAGGTTGCCAGTCTGTCGCTGATTCCCAACTTAAAAAGCACAAGTAAACATGTTTACAACCTGGTCCAAAAGTCAGCTATGGTTTCTATAAAAAATGTTCAACTGGCCTTCAGCAATTTTTTTATAACTCCATCCATCTGGTTTTTTCTACTTTTCCAATTCAGAGTCGCTAAGGTGCTGGACCCTACTCCAGCTGTCATGGGGCCAGAGGTGGGGTACACCCTCGACAGATCCTCTATCGCAGGGCTAACACATAGAGACAGACAACCATTCACACTCACATTGGAGCCTAAAGTCAATTTAGAATCACTAATTAACCTACCATTCATGTCTTTGGCCTCTTTGGACTGTGGGAGGGGACCCATGCAGGTACAGGGAGAACATGCAAACTCCATGGAGAAGGACTCCAGCTGGCTGGTGGATTAGAACCCAGGACTTTCTTGGTGTGAGGCAACAGTGCTAATCACTGCGCAACTCCCTAATGTAAATTTTATTAAAGCTTAAAGTTACACAGTATTAGGAGCATGGCCGCTTCGATTGCCAACAAGTCTACTAATATGGCTTAACCGTACTAAGAGCCCATTCAGAAATCTGAGCTAAAGTTTTGGTGAGTTAAGTATTAGGATTTCATTAATTATTTTTTATTTTTATTTTTTTATTAAGCACGATTTAGCAGGTATCTGTATCAATGCAATGCTCCCTTACAGTCTATGCTAATCAAACTTGCTAGCTTAAGCTGATAACTTAGTCGTTTTCCTTGCTGTCCAAATGTGGTCACTTCGAAGATAACAGTGCTAAAATCTTAAAATAGAGACTTCACAAATGAGTGAGGTCATAGAGTCTGTTTCATCTTGTATATACAGTATATTTTACCTTTGACAACAGCTTCATGATGGTGTTAGTCTCGCCCTCTGGTTCTGATTAGATAATTGTTGTCCTGCCGTGGCCCTCACTGGACCGAGTATTTTTCGAGCTAGAAACCACTGTTTCGTCAAATTACTCCATTTAAAGATTCAGGCAAGTCTGGGCCATCCAGCGTGTAACAAACCTGCATAGTGCGTCATCGCAACAAAATTCATATCATTTGAAAACAGTTCCGCTGGGAAGATTCAGCAACACAGCTGTTCAAATCACTTCTAATAGCACTTCATCTGAGAAGTGGGCAACTATGAGAGAATGCACTGCAACTTAAAGACCAATTGCAAAGACAAAGTCCTGCAAAGACTCACAAGTAAACAGACAAAAACTTTGCAAATACCAACAATCCGGTCAGTTACAGGGATGTGCTGCCAGTAGCAACCACAGACATGTTACTGTATATTGTTAGCTCATCTTTTCCTAGCCGACTTGGTAGCCGACTTCAACAAGTCACCAGACACTTAACAACAACTAACGTGCCCCATGTTCATCTTTTTGCTTGTGTTCTTGTTTTGCTAAACTGATGAAGGTGTCTTCTTAATTTCCTTATTTCATATCTATTTGCACGAAGAAATGCCACACAATTCAGCATTGTTGTTCTGAGGAGAATTAGACCTTCTAAGTCAGGTGCTATCTTGGCTTGTGTAAATGGCTGCTAGTTTTGTGGAGAAAGAGACATGTAAATCAGGTGGAATGTTCACATCAAAAATGGGACAGCTTACTCCACTCAGACTTGGCTTGACTCCCAGGAATGCAGTTAGCTAGCACACAGCCACCGCCTATTCATGGTGGCACAGCTGCTGTGGACATATGTTTCCCACCAAAGAGGAGGACATCAACCGAGCACACCTTGAACAGGTGAGCAGATGAATGGCTTTCAGTCCTTTGACAGTCTGCCCTCGTCTTGTTGTTTTTCCCTTGCTCAACAAATAAGTTCCTCTTCACTGTGGCCTAAACTTTTCCATTCATTCATCCATGACAAACTGAGTGCATAAAATGTGACAGTAACAATACTGTTTTTTTTTTTATTGCATGTTGGATAACATAGATTAGTAATATTAATCATTAATGTTTTCAATCAAACAGGGTGTTTCAGAAGGACAATGAACCTAAAGGAATGGCAATAAGGGATATTATTAGCAAAAGCGCATACAAAGACTTTTTTTTTCCAGCCTCTCAGCAAATGACCAAATGTGAGAGAAAAGATTACATTTATTCATAGCAGTCTTTCATCAAGAAGCTTAAAACCTAAACTTCAAATGTAACCCCAAATTATATGCATATTGAGGTGACCTCTTTCACCCTTTTTCTTAAAGCCATAGAGGAGGTGTGATATGCAAAAACCCGCAGATCCTTCAGCTCATCATTTAGACGATTTCAGCACTTTTGGTTTTCCAGCCGTCCAAGGGTGATCACGTTAGTCGCTAATAGATAAAGAAGAAGCTCCTCCATTAGCATGGAGGTCATATGTATAATGTCAAAATTCCCAAACCTTGCTGTCAATGCAGTCAGAGAGGGGAAAAAAAACCAAAAAAAACAACGTGACTTACACTTAAAACTCACTTGATGCAATGCAAAACACTGAATTGTGAAACAGAGAAAGTGCCAGATAAATGCAATCCATTCTCACATTATCTGTTGTTAACTCTCATGCTTTTGTCACCCATCTCTACAGCTATGACCTATTAGCTTTAGTGAAGTGCTCTGAGGCCACGGAACCATGTGAAGGTTGTTCACCCATCCAACAGAGCCATTTACAGGAGAGAGACCCCAGAGCCCAGCTGCAGCAGCTCTCTAATGACTCTATCAGCTACACTGATGGGAGCAAATGGCACCCAGAGATTTAAACACATTCCCTGAGCATGCATTACATTTTGTCTATGTATTTTCATTATTGTATTGTAATGGTGATGCATAAGTATGCATGTTAGGGCATTGTAAAACATTTAACACTACACTACAACAATATCGGTTATATTTTCTCCAGTATTCATCCCATTGAGACACAAATAGTGCAGGTTTATACTGAAGAAAATGCAATATGATTCCACTGCCATCTTAAGTTTCTAACATGTTTTTAAAGGCTCAATTAGCTCTTTAACCTAAAATATGACCTCAGTGTAATTATTGTTGTTTCCAAGGGAAGCGGGGTTGATCTAGCACCTCAATCCAACAATTACAGGAAACTTTGTATAAGATAAAAACAGAATGCAGTATGTGTTTCCCTTTGTGAAAGATACTGTGAAGTCACAGGAGTATTCATTAAGGCCTTTGTGTCCTGTTTGAAATAGTGCTGTTAAAGGCTTTAGCTGTGGGCATCTCTCTGGAAGAGATATAATGATCCTCCAATTAGAGACGGAATCATGAGACCTGTTTATTAGTCCTAATTCATCTCTTCTTTGCGCTGAGCATATCAAATACCACAGAGGAAAAAATAATCAACAATTTACCCACCATAATTACAAATCTATTAATAGTTTCACAACAATGACATGCAACGCTATTCACATCATTTTCGACTGTCAAGAACAATACCGCAGAAGCGTAGATGTATCCATTAAAAACTGCATTTCTGCAAGCTCTGTGACATCTTGCATTCCAAAGATGACTCTGAGCCTCTTCAGATAAATTACAGTTTTTCATTAACAAGAATGGTTTGGGTGTTATTAACTCTAAATGGAGTTTCAGACACCACTCTACATTTGCAGCTTATCATACAATAGCAGGCTTTTGTGGCTGTAACGGTATTTTCCATTAAGAAGAAGAACATGTGAAAAAAAATGCAATGCATAGTTGAGGGTTTTGTTCATGAAATTAGAAACATAACAAATTACAGTCATGTAAAAAATAAAGTTTTCTCAGGACTCTATGCAGTTCTGTGAAAAAATAAGTACACTCCATGATTCAGTAGCTTCTTGAACCACCTTTAGCAGCAATAACTTGAAGTAATCATTTTCTGTATGACTTTATCAGTCTCTCACATCACTGTGGAGGAGTTTTGGCCCACTCTTCTTTAACACATTGCATCAGTTCATTTAGGTTCATTTTTGCACACCTCACTTAAGGTCCTGCCACAGCATTTCAGTCAGGTTGGTATCTGGACTTTGACTGGAACATTGCAACATCTTGATTCTTTTCTTTTTCAGCCATGCTGTTTGCTGGTGTCTTGGGATCTGTTGCATGACCTAGTTTTGGCCAAGCCTTAGTTGATAGACAGATGGCCTCACATTTGACTCTAGAATACTTTAGTCTACAGAGGAGTTCATGGTCAATTCAATGACTGCAAAGTCCAGTGGCTGCAAAACAAGACCAAAACCTCCCCTCTCCACCACTGTGTGTGACAGGTGGTTTGAGGTGTTCATGCTGATATGCTCTGTTTGGTTTTCTCCAGACATGGTGCTGTGCATTATAGCCAAACATCGCCACTTTGGTCCCTTCTGTCCAAAGGACATTGCTCCAGAAGTCTTGTGGTTTTTTCAGATGCACCTTTTCAAACCTAAGCCGTGCTGCCATGTTCTTTTTTAGAGAGAAGAGGCTTTCTCCTGGAAACCCTTCCAAACCAGCAACACTTGTTCATTCTTTTTCTAATTGTACTGTCATGAACTTTAACTTTTTCACATGTTAACTGAGGCCTGTAGAGTCTGAGATGTAGCTCTTGGGGTTTTTGCAGAGCACTGCATACTCTGATCTTAGATCCTGGAAGATTGTAGCATTGTGTTAACACACACCTGAAGGCTCCAGACCAGCAAACTGCCAAAACGTCTGGTTTTATAGAGGTGCTCACACTTACTGATGATCAGTTAATGAACTGCATTTGATTAGCAGCACCTGGCTGTTACTGACCCTCTTAATTCATATGGAAGCAATAAAGGTGTATTTACTTTCTTTTTCACATGACTAAGTTTATTTCATGTTATTCACAAAACCATTTGTAAATTAGACCATCTGCTAACTGGTCAGCTTGACCTTCTTCTTTTTTTTTTTTTTTTTTTTTTTTTTTTTTTTTTTTTTCTTTTCCTTTTTTTTCCTCCTTGGCCCACTCTTTT
>VVAS01008736.1:3574-13872 GCA_015103295.1 Ptychochromis oligacanthus
TTTTTTTTTTTTTTTTTTTTTTTTTTTTTGTTACAGTATCAGCAGCTATGACAAAATCCACTGACCTCGAGGCCACCCAGCCCACTGACCTGTACTGACCAGCGAGGCATAATTCACTTGACCTCCAGCGCGTCCCAGCACTCCCACCCTCTTTCTCCTCCCTGTTGGGAAGCAGAGGCAGATCAAGGGGTGGGTGGGGTGATGGGTGGGATGGTGACAGGGGAGCATAAGGAGAAGGGAAAATTCCTGAGTGCTTAAATCCTTCCACATCCACCCTGAATTCAGAGAATCCAACTCATATTCTGCCCACACAAACTCACCCCTTGTGACACTCCTGGAATGCTAAAGATTTTTGTTTTTTTTCACCAATTTAGGTAATTACCGCAGCGGTCACGGTGCTCAGAACAGAGACCATGACCCTGGGCGGTGCAAAGTGACAGCCTGTGTAGCTGAGGCGGCACTCTACTTTGTGCTGCCGAAACCAGACCTGCCGACAAATTCATTACTGACTTCTCTGCAGCAGCCCATATCTTGTGGGTATAATGCCTGCTGTCTAGTGTATTGTGTCGCATCGGGAATACCTAACATTCCCATGGAGTGTTGTTGGAATGCTCTGTGGGTATACACTGTGTTAAATGAGAAATATTTTGGCCAGCTTTTTATTCATTGTTTATTGCTTGGTGTATATTTCTATGACAGGAAGTTTGGAACAATTTATCCTTGATTTCATCTTTTGGGTTGTTGGGTGGTACTGATATTTGGTGCACAATATCTGATGCAGTGAATCATGCTGTGTGAGTGATTTCAAACTTGGCAAACCAGATATTGGTGACAATATAGACAGATATATTATTGCTTTCTTTGTGAAGAGCAAAAACGATGAGATAATTCCAATATAAAGTGTCCTTTGGGTGGGTTCTCACAATATTATGGAGTGTGTTTATGTCCTAATCTAGAAAGACATTTTGATTGTGTTACTGAATCAAGACTGTAAAATATTTTTTCTGTGTGTGATGCAACCAAATTTCCACAATTAATCTGTCAAAACTTCTGAAACTGATTTAAAATACTCACGTGCCAGTAATTATTTCTTGTGAACCCTCAGAAACACTCTGTGTATTCAGTCCGAGTGTGCAGACCTTGTGTTATTCATACATAGTGGTGCAGTATATGTGGTTGAACAGTTCTGTTTGCTTTTTCCTCCAGCTATAAACCACCATAGTAGCTAGAAGTATCTCTCACATCTTTGCTGGCTCATCAAGTTCTAAATAAGCAAGTCTGTTATTTGTTTGTACTTTTACAGAGAGCTGATGTGTTGCTTTTTCTACCCACCGAAACCAGTTTTAACAAAAGTTGTATAAAATGAAGCAGACTTAAAAAGCCAGTGAATGTAGTCTACAATTGGAGCTTGGACATGACAGCAGAAATAGAAAATGATAAAAAAAAATTGTGTAGTCAGAGCTGAAAAATTGATTAACACAATGCTCACTCTAACTGTATATGTATTTGACCACAGCCATTTTGATCAGACTCAGTCTAGACAGAGGCACAGACGAAAAGCAGGTTAGACCAACCCCCAGATAAAGGCCGCGGTACACGGGAGGGGCGTGCACTGTGTCAGTGATATCACCCTTACATCCAGTGGCACTGACGTAAACCTTATATTAGCCTTGACAACAGCCACCTGTAATAATCTTCAAAGGCAGTGGTGGTGGTATGTCTGGAGTCCAACAGACAGTCTTGCCCCCGACCCCGTGGCGAGTTCTTCAACCCACCATCTGTGTGAGGTTCAGGTTGCAGTCTGTCCAGTAAAGATCCCATTTCACTGCAGGTGTTCCATCAAAGTGCTGGCTGGTGCACTTCTGGACTCAGACCCTGGCTCCCTTAAATGCCTGACTGGCTGCAAAGAGCCAGCCAGTGATTAAACTGCACGCGTGTGCCAGGGCATGATGGCGGGGCCTTCTCAGCAGCACATCTGAGCTTTGTGGCCAGAGGTGTCATCTAGGGGATTCACTGAGACTCCCTGAGGGGCCTCCTCCTTCCTCTCCTCCTCCTCTTCTTTTTTGTTCCCCAGTGCTTGTAATTGAAAAATGTATTTATTGCAGGGCCAGAGGGTGGACTCGGGAGAGGGAGGCACTGCAGCTTATGAAGATGTGGCTGAGGTGAGGGCCGCAGGGTTTGGCTCCTCTTCAGCACCACCAACTCACTCACACAGTCAATTTTTTTTCTTTCTCTTTTTTGGCTGCTCTCTTTGTTTACTGCTCTCTCACGTACTACTCTCCTCTCTGTTTGCTCGGCTTTTCTTTCAGTATTATGCCTTTCATTTTTGCCCTCCTGCCTCTTTTATCCTTTGTCTCTTTTTATCATCCTTGATTGGGCGTGTATAAGGTCCATTTCAAATGCAAATGGTGCCGCTTGGATTGATACAAGTTTGTACTGCCAATAGCAATTTGTTCAAAGGAAAGTTTTGTCTGTTTTAAATCCTGTTTTGTCTTGCTGAGTGTCTGTGAAGTTTGTCCTTTCAGAAATACATGAACTCCAATAAAAACCAGATTTATATGATTCACAAGAAACTGAAATCTGTTTTATAGTATGTGCTCCTTTATATTTAGTCTGAAAAAATATAGGTTTAATTTCTGTTTATTTGTACTTCTGGTTTTACCTGCTTAACCTTATTTTTGCATAAGCATGAAATAAACCAGAAGTATTACTTTGTATGGTACCTGGTTTTTATCTTAATTCCAGGAATCCGGTTTATTCAAGCTCAACAACCCAACACAGAAGCCAGAAGACATTGTTAGTTTTTATCTAAAAGTTTAGGAATTAATGCCATACATTATTTACGGCGATCAAAATATAGTGGAAATGCACTTTGTCGTCTTTAAAAATTTGCTCAACTTCTATCAATATTTTCAGAAAAATCAAAAAGCTGCAAAGACAAATCTCTTAATTCCCCCTCCTTATATCTTGGCCCATGCCAAATGGTCAACATATAAGGAGGGGAATAATAGATACGATACAATACGATACAATACGATACAATACAATATGATACGATACGATACTGTTTTTTTTATCCCATTTTGGGGTAATTCTTTTGTTACAGTGGTAATGTGGATTTGGATCAAATGCCTGTTCATAAAACACCTTCTGTACTGATGCAATAAATAAATATCCAAGTTGTTTATATGAAAGACCTTGTCCCTGGTGGCCTGTGTGTAGCAATTCTATGATCTTTGGTAGCCTGAGCACTCCAGTCTTCTGCTCCACATTACACAGGAGAAAAGCTGTAAGACAGAAATGACCTTTCACTAAACAGACCACTTGAGGGGCCCTCATAAAGCGTGATTATGTTTTACGAGTTCCTCTCTCATTCCCAGGTCTGGTTCAGTGGGGAGAGAGCAGTACAGCCACTGGGCCTCCCTGCTTTATCAGAGCTGTGGACGGGGAAGAAGGAGGGGAGCGAGAAGTAAATGAGGTGCTGGGAATTTTCTCTCCAAAAGCCTTTTGGTATTTGGGCAGGCTCTAGGTAGAAAAACATAATCTGAAGCATATGTCATATGGGTTTTGGTTTACTGTGTGTCTTATAGATTATGCCCACAAGAGTGTTTCCTTCCTGAAGTTGCCAAGCTGGAAAACACCATTTACATTTGCAGCTCCTTGACCGTGTTTCCACCTCCTCCTGTTTAGTACCACAACCCTGACTCATATATATATGTATATCCACTGTTTTACATTTGGCATCTAATTTTGAGCACTGTTTCTGTCATTGTTATAGTATTGAGCGTATATAGTGAAACTAGTAGGGGGTAGGCGGATTGGTGAGGCACCAGCAGTAATGCAAGCTGACGTGGTGAGGAGAGAGCTGAGTGGTAAGGTGAAGTGTTTGATTTACCAGTCGATCTACAGTCGATCTACATTCCAACCCTCTTTAGAGACAAGTGACGAGCTCGGACATCCAGAGGGAGCTCGGAGTAGGAGCCAGTTGAGGTGTTTCAGGCTTCTAATTATGATGCTTCCTGGGCGCCTTCCTTTGGAGGTTTTCTGGGCACATCCAGCTAGGAGGAGATCCCAGGGGAGAGACCAAGTATTCGCTGGAGAGATTATATATCTCATCTTGCCTAGGAGCACCTCAGGATCCCCCAGGAGGAACAGGGAAACATTGCTGGGAAGAAGGACATCTGTAATGGCCTGCTTAGCCTGTTGTCACTGTGACCCCATTTCAGTTAAGATGAAGATGATGAATGGATGGATGGATGGATGGATGGATGGATGGATGGATGGATGGATGGATGGATGGATGACCTTAATGTACTTACAGATATAGATTTAAAAGTGTGCTGTCTTCTGGCAGAATTTGAAAAGATATCCTCTAGGATATCTTTTCAAATTCAAATTTACTTGTGTGGTTGGCATCAGAAGGATCTACCGGGCTCTATTTCCTCCCCTTCCCTGCATCTGTCTTTGAACTAATCAGTGAAGTAGTGACTATTGTCAGTGATTATTGTTTTGGGTTTTTTTTGTTTTGTTTTTTTGTTTTTTTCTCTCGTGCTCTTTAACAAAAGTTTAGCAAGCTCTCCTTTCGTGGAGAGGTACTTGGAGGGCAAATAGTGCTGGATGGCATGAGTGTACTTTGAAATCACCCACAAAGAGATTCAAGGCACAGCAGTAGCCCTTGGCTGTGGATAGTTATCACTTGCATCTGCTTCCACTGCCTCTAAGACACATAGGCTTAAAAACAGCACTCCTGAAACTGCTGATGAAATTAAATTATAGTACAGCACCTTGAAAGCGCAATAGCTACTTAAAAAAAAAAATCCCCCCTGCAGAAGCCTGATTGGTCACTCACAGCAGCATGATCATGGCATTTCTAAAAGATAGAGAGCCTGCACTACGATGAAATGATGGCCACTAGTATTGTCTGCATAGCAATTCTTTGACTTCCCTATGACGAATCCCAGTAACACAGACACTTGGCAGACCAAAGTGGGACGCTTTGCACTATAGAAGGCTCCTGCACATGAGAAGCCAAAGGGAACCTTTAAAAACGAAGCAAGATGTAATGCAGCTTTTTTATGCTCATTCTGGGTCTGTGATAGCTGCGGCAGCATGGATTTGTATCCCAGCTACACTGAAAGGACCGCTGAACTGGATGGAGCTTTAAAGTGAAGCAAGAAAGCTCTGGAAAATCGGCCCTCAAAGGCACATTTCAACTGGAAAGCATTTCTTTTAAGCTGTCACTCCTTGGTAGTTGACAATCCTATTATGGCACCAACTTATTGTAATTAAGAAGGAGAAGAGATATATGGGCACAAGCACATTCATCGCACCATCTAAGATACAAAGAACCTTGTTGTTGTTCTGTGTTTGGGGGCAAACAAAGCCCTAAGCGGCCAGATCACCTTATTTGCATTGACATTTGAGTGATGTAAACAGTATCGAGAAGCCAATTTTCTTTTCTCTCTCTGTCCCTCCATCCCTTCACTTACGGGCACCGCTTTAAAGAGACGTAATGGAAAATAGGTTTTATGGCTTTTCTTCTCTCCCATTTTCAGAGGTCAGAGAAATGGGGGCTTCAAAAGAAAAATCCTGAGGAGGTAACTATCCCTCACCTCATCAACCCCTCTGCTGAAGTCTAAATACATTTTGCAATGAAATCATGGCCAAAGCCCAATATAAAGCAGCTAGGGAAGGATTGTGAGTGGCAAGTCCATATGCTGCTATTTATTTGTGTGATAATAAGAGGATTGTGTTCCTTTCTTCTCCACTCTCTCCACAAAGAGCAGCTTTTGAAGTAGGGACAGATGATAGCTGGAGGCATCTAGAGAGTGCCATTGGCTATACCCTTGCGGTAACTGAGAGATGCCCTAAAATTTATGACTGATGACAGTAATACAAAGTCCCATGTGCCTTGTGGGTAAAAAAAACACCAAAAAGCAAAAACAAAAAAACATGCACATGTGGTTATTCTGCAAATGTTCTCCCTGGGCGCAATGAAGCATGATCTTTGAACTCTCCCCTTCCATGTTTCCTCAAAACAATGATTGTAACAATTGTTTGAATATTTTAAAATAAAAATTAAATAAACCTGCATATAAGAGTCATATTAAAATATTTAGCCTTTTCTTTAATATGTAAAATTATAGGCTCAGTAAGGTCACAAGTCATGGTCTTGCAGGCTGTTCATTATTTGCAATATACATGTCATTGCACATGATACTCTCCTTTACTTCTCTGATCTCCATCATCAGCCCCTTCTCTGTACGGACCTGTCTTGTGTTACAAATGAAGGTGCTGAGAGGGTCAGAATATCAAGGGCAGGACCGCTGACATACAAATACATATACTCCTTCAGTGCTTCTCCACAGTTCCATCAGCTGTGCTTTACGGTCTTCACTCATCATCTGAGACCCTCTCTACATACACTCTGCAGCTGTATCACAAAGCCCCCTAACATCATAACTGGTCAGTGGTGAATTGTCTGTGCTATCTTTATTCATTTGTATCTATATAAAATCATTTTTCTATGATTTCTTTGGCAATGACAAACACAGGCTTGTTGGATCTGGTTGGTTTTCACCTCATTTATTGACAATATCATTATGTAATGTGTGTTGAAATTCTAGATTATATTTTAATTTGTCTGATAGTGCACTTTATTTTCCCTTCCTAATAGAGAAAAGCTATACAGCATAATATATAAAATACTAATTAATTTGGTCAATTATATTTTAGCAAGAAACATCCATGGACTATGCTCAGTTGCAGTGCTGCTATTACATCAAAAAGGTCTGATAATTAAACTCAACTAATGTCAAAATGTCTAGTATTGTTAGTTTAATAAGGAACATTAAACATATCTAGAGCATATGATGTATATCTGTATTTTTTCTTTTCAGATTGCATAAAATGGGATTTGACAACTTTGCCAAATTTGAGCGGGCACAATTTACACTTAAAATATGCTGGAGAAATAAGACCAAAAAAAAAAATTTCCAACCAATCATCCATTTTCCTTAAGGGGACACTGTGTATTTTGCTCATATACAGCTCATTACATACTCTACTAGACTAGCTTTGCATGACTCACTGTTTAAAAATAGTCCATATTTATCTGATATGGAGTTTTATGCAGGATTCATGGAACTGCCTTTGTGTCTATTTGCATAGGTATTTGGCTATACCGAATGAAGGATTCTGGGTGTGCAAGCTACACAGGCATGCTTGTGTGCAGTCCTCTGAGCCACAGCAGAGTTTACCACAATGGGTGAATTGCAAAAAAAAAAAAAGAAAAAAAATCAAAGATCAAAAAAGCAGCATGAGAAGGAGTCGACACTTTTATTTGTTTTTAACACTCAGTTTCACTCCAGGTCTTTGTATGTTACAACTTTGCTTTTCTCCTCGGTTGGCCAAAGGACCAACAACAGCACACGCAAGAGCAGCCCACAGTTCGGTTGTTCCACATATGTTTGATGCTGCCCACTAGTGACAGTAAACCACTACAACATGTAGACATCCATCTGTCTATCCATCCATTTTCTTCCGCTTATCCAACTCAGGGTAGACAACGGTTGGCAAAGCTGCGTGTAGGCTCTGCGTAGGACCAACGCACAACCACGCCATTCCCTTTACTGCAGCCCCTCAATTCAACCATTTTCATCCTCTCCCTTTAAGGCCAGCTGGTCTTTACGCCAACTTTCTTTTGATTGGCTGTTCTTAGCAAACAGCAGGTGGGTGGGGCCACTGTGCTCACAGCCAGAGCTGCGCCTGAGATGAACATATGGATATCCCCTCTCAATCAATCATACATATCCAAGAGTAGAAAAAAAATGTTGCAAACCAGTCTGAAGCCTGAGCTTTTTGCTGACATGGGTCACTTGTACATGCACTGACCTTGTTATTTGAAACTTTAGCCATTATTTTGTAACAGTAAATATGGAAGAAAAAAAATAGGGAAAAGCAGGTCCATTTTAAGGCTGGAGCCTCTCCCAGTCATTGGGCAAGAGGTGGGGTACACACTGGACAGATTGCCAGTCTATCACAGGGCTAACACAGAGAGACAGACAACCACACATTCTCACATCCACACCTACAGCCAATTCTTCTTTAGCTCTTTAGCCAATAAGCCTCAAGTGTCCTAAGGGTGCTGCTGTGAAGAGGCCCAGAATTTGAAGCACTGCCTTTACACATGTGCATGAACATCCACTTAAAAAACACAAACACACAGGTAGTATTTCTCACCAGAAGACTACATAGCTGGCTCAGCTCCCCCTCTGTGCCGGAGAGTTTGGTCTCAGTGATTTACATTGTGTGTGAAAGAGGGGCAGCTGGCTGTGTCTTATTGCAGAGCACCACGAGGGAAGTAGAAGTGGCCCATAATGAATTGGTGTTAATGAGCTGTTAACTCAGCTCCAACCCAAAGGACGGCAGTAACCCCCGCCGCCTGGCTTCCAACACTACACAAATATATACAATCTCACACCTTCACACAAAGTGGAATTCATACGTTTGCGGAGGACGAAAGTAGTCCAAGTGCACACGTCACATCACCTACTGACTCATGCACACTCAGAAAAGCTCACATGCACAAATGCGCACATTCACACAATTCCAACACGTACTCTGTCAATCAGCGTCTCATTCCTTAGCTAAATGGGCCCCTGGCTCAGAGGCAGTAAATCTTCCTCACGCTGACATGTTCTTGTGGATGGCGTACACCCAGCTGGGTTGCTGAGCAGATCAGAGTCAAATAACATTTGCAAATAATTCTCACTGTTTGTTTTTCCCTAATGGAGTGCCAGGTGCAGGGCTTTACCACATTTCACATAAGGTCAAGTGTCAGACACCAGCAGAAAAGTATTTAAGCTTATTTTTGAAGTTATGTCCTGTGTTCTCTGGAAATCTCCAGTTCTCTTTTGTTCTTTGTTGTAAATTCAACAAGTCCAGTACATCTCTCTGCAAATACTGTTCTCATGCCATAATGATACTCTGCTGTTCGTGACACTGTAACATTTATTTTAGGATGTTCTGAGTTATATAGTGAATGCATGTACAATATTTCCTCTTCAGTTTATTTTGTGTGTGTGTGTGTGTGTGTTTTTGTTATCAAACATATATACACTCTTTCTGTAATGACCAGTGCAGACATACAGTACATTCACACTAGTACCTAATAAGAACATGAAAGATTAGGTACTTTGGTGGCATTGTTAAGACATTTTGCCTCCCCCATTTTCCAGTAAGAGGATAGCAGTGCATCTACTCTGTGTTCATAAGACTTTATGAATGATGTAACCAGTCCTGAAAAGAACAGTGTGCACCATTTGTCGTCTGTTTATGTCTGCACAAACACAATCGAGATGGATTCCTTTACATTTTACATGGTAATTAAATGATTTTGACTCTAGAAGCCGGTGGCTGTTGAGACAGGATCCCGGCCTGCCCTCTGCCAGGAGGACAAAGGCACTCTCTCTGCACCAGCACAACGCTGACTGTGAGCAAATCATCCCAGTGCTGATGCTGAGCCAGATAAGCCTGCTCTACACTTCCTCACACTGTGTCTACACGCACACACACAGTTCTGCCACCCGCTGCCTGCTTTTGCTGTGAGAAAAGTATGGAAAAAAGGAGACCTGTCTTTGCAGTTTCACTCACCTGAGGGTGTTTGTGGCTTAATATGTGAGTGTGAGAGCATTCTGCTATTCTGAATGTGCATGTGTACGTTAAATGTGCGCCCCCGCTTTCAGCCTGTTGGAGGCCTATTAATGGAGGATGCTGTTAAGTGATTTTGGAGGCTTCGCTGGAGATTAAGGGGAAGGAAGAAAGATGGCTGCCCGCAAGGTGCTTTAATAGTCCCTAACAGCGTTAGTGCTTTATAGCTAGCAGCTGGTCCAGGTGTTATCCTCTGCCTGAGCGCACATGCATACATGTGCACATACACACCTCCTGCCTCATTAAGGTCGGTCCTAACAGGAGGGCTCTGTGGTTTAGAACCGAGTGTGACGCAGTGTGTATTTTCAGCCCGTGTGAACACACTTTAAACTGCTAGTTGCTTGCCTGGAAGGAGAGGAAGAGAGGAAAGGAGGCACTGATTGGGTTGGTTGTCATGTTCAGGCATTTAAATTGCCATTTGTTGTGGCATATAAAATACCCCCAGAAACAACTGCCGCGTTTATAGTTTCTCTTCCCAGCGCTAGACAGAGTTTTACAGTCCAATGTTTACAGTCATCACAAGCACCAAATTTGTGTTCCTTGTGAAAGTGACCTTTAACTATGTTGGCTTTTTTTTTTTTTTTTCT
>VVAS01008740.1:4184-16512 GCA_015103295.1 Ptychochromis oligacanthus
TTTCACCCTTTTTTTTTTTTTTTTTTTTTTTTTAAATGAACCCAACTGTTGATTTTGGGATATTAACTACCTTTAATATCCTTGAGAGTCTTTTGATTCTCAAGG
This sequence comes from Ptychochromis oligacanthus, assembly GCA_015103295.1. Lineage (NCBI taxonomy): Eukaryota > Metazoa > Chordata > Actinopteri > Cichliformes > Cichlidae > Ptychochromis > Ptychochromis oligacanthus. The sequence continues at coordinate 4,290 of VVAS01008740.1, forward strand.
ATATTAAAGCTTGACAAATAACTTCAAAAACTTCAAACTGTAACTTGAAGCCACCAATGAGTTCTTTTGCACACAAACCTGCTTTGATCAAATCAAATCAACACACAGCTACCCCAAAGGACATTTATTTGCCTAGTCTCCAGTTGTGATATCTTGCAATTTATAGTCATTGGTCACTTTATTAATTACTCCTTGCTAGTACTGGGTTGGACCCCCTTTTGGCTTTAGAATTGCCTTAATTTTTTGTGGCACAGATTCAACAAGGTGCTGGAAACATTCCTCAGAGATTTTGATCCATACTGACACGTCAGCATCACACAGTTGTGCAACTGCAACTGCACATCCATGATGTGAATCTCTCGTTCCACCACATCCCAAAGGTGCTCTATTAACTGAGATCTGGTGACTTTGGAGGCCATTTGAGTACAGAGAATTCATTGTCATGCTCAAGAAACCAGTTTGAGGTGATTTGAGTTTTGTTACATGGTGCGTTATCCTGCTGGAAGCAGCCACCAGAAAGGGATGGTCAGCAGCAATACTCTGGCAGGCTGTGGTGTTTAAACGATGCTCAGTTGGTACTAAGAGGTCCAAAATGTGCCAAGAAAACATCCCACACACCGTTACCAACACCAGCCTGAACCGTTGATACAAAGCAGGATGGATCCATGCTTTCATGTTGTTTGCGTCAAATTCAGAGACTACCATCTGATTGTTGCAGCAGGAATCAAGACTCATGTTGTCTTATACTGTTGCCTTCCTATCAGCTTGAAGCAGTCTAGCCAGTCTCCTGACCTCTGGCATCAACAAAGCATCTTCACCCAGAGAACTGCCGCTCACTGGATATTTTCTAATTTTTGGACCATTCTCTGTAAACCCTAGAGATGGTTGTGTGGGAAAATCACAGTAGATCAGCAGTTTCTGAAATACTCAGACCAGCCCATCTGTCACCAACAACCACTCAAAGTCACTTGAATCACCTTTCTTCCCCATTCTTTTGCTCAGTTGGAACTTTAGCAACTCATCTTGACCATGTCCACATGTCTAAACACATTGAATTTCTGATCAGACATTTGTTCTAACGAGCAGTTTAATGTGTAAGGTTATATTTTTAACACACTGTTCCAACAAATCTGATGTAAAAAACTTGATGAAACAGGCTGCTTTAATGTTGCAGCTTTTTTATCTTAAAGTGAATGTCCTAGGGAGGCACTGAGTCTGAAGAATAAAACATGTGTAACTGTTCAAATGCTCACAGCCTAGACTGCATGTTGAGCCTAAAACACAATCAGCACAGTGAGTCTGGTCTGGCAGCCTGTCTGACCTGTCCCCTGTCCAAAAAAGACGGAGTGCTTTAATAAAGACTCTCCACTGACCAAATTCTCTCTACGTGGCACAACCTCCCTCAGAGCTGCTTTCTGTGACTGCACCTCATCTGGGAGATTCATTGTGCTACTCAAAGCAAGAGAGAGAAAAGTCAACATGGAACAAAATGTTTCAGGGAAGCTGATGTATCTTAGCTTATTGGTCAAAGCATCAGGAAAAGGAAAGACAGTTGCCACAGAAAGCAAGTTTGAAGAGAGTCGAGTACGATGAGAGAAAAACAAAATCGATCCTCTCAATAACAAACTAAAATGCTCTCATGACTGTATTATCTGTTACTCTTTGATGGATCTGTAATTTCTCACACAAACACATATACTCCCCTGTGTATGAACTATTCATAAAGCCTAAGTCTCGAAATCTAAATGGAAATCTAGCTTGCTTGTTCCCTGTAGGTCTACTGTAATTGTCTCTATCAGGGTCATTAGGAAGAGGGAATGTGTCTAGAAGAGGAGAAGCAACAGACTTCCTCAACTGTGGCTTAAAGACTAACATTTGATTTAAGTAGCTACTGTTGTCTGCTTGCAGTTCTGCTGTTGGAAAAGTCCATTTGATGACCTTGTGATGGTAGGTAAGCACAGAGAGTAAGGACTGCTGTGTAATGTGTACGTTGCAGGCTGAAATGACTTTTGAAGTATCTTCAGACAGCTAGCAGGACAAGATCAAAAGAAAAATGTTGCTTGGCTATAAAGGTCACCCCATTACTGTGCTGTGTAATTTTTAATGGCCAGTTTTCTGTGCAGTTTCACTGCACTATCTACAAAACATTAAGTCAAAAGCAACATGAACTACAGTGTTAATAACCATTTTCAGACATGAACTCCAGACCGTGTGAGAAGAATTGGGTCTTTGCATTGTCTGCCTGGAAATACTCATTTGGTTTTGGGAAGGAGTGTCGGCTAGGCAGATAATGCAGGACACAGGACAACCACTGACTAGTCGTGAATTCCCTGAAAAAAAATTACTTACCCTGTTCTCACATGGACTTTGTCACTACAGAGCTGGAATGGTTAAAAACAGTTTAAACAGGACCTATTGTGCTAATTTCCTGCTTTGCATGAACTAAAGTTTAAAAACAATCATTATTTATTTCATACTGGGCCTCGGTGCAGCCTCTCAGTTCACCCACTGTCTGAAAAACTGAATTTTATCTCCGTCCTTCATCATTTTAAGCCAACATTCTTCTGATTAGCTGTCCATCACAGAGTTTGAACAGCAGGTGGGTGGAGTTCCTGTGCTCTGCAAGAGCCTGAGGTGGCCATACTAAAGACATCGTCTCACTGAGATCATACAGACCCAGAAGTAAAAAAAAAACAAAAACAAACTGTGACCACAGTATCGAGAGCACTGTGAAGCCTGAGCTTTTAGCTCAGAGATTACTTGTACGTGTGTTTGTCTGTCTCTCAGGACTGCAGTGCATGTGTGAAAATAGCTATACAGAGATCTCAGAATAAGGAAATGCACTCACATACATTCTTTCCACATTTCTGTGCCTTTTCAGAGCAAATAACCATATTCCAACCTCAAATCTTTCCAAATATTTATGTACAGTCACAAGCATTCAAACATTCTGGCTTGTGTGGAAAACATTCTAACAGCACCCCAACGTTTAAATTTTTTCCACCTATTTTCATTTAATGCACTCTAAAATCAAAGTTTTTAATATGAATGCAGTGACAGGGATATCAAATTCAGTGGAAAATACAATCTCTTCATGTAATGATGTGCTGTATTTGTATGAGATGGCATCTTATTAGAATCTATGTAAGAACATTTTCTTAAACCAGATGGCTCCTTCCATGCCCACTTTAGATTCTTTAGGTCAAGAAGCGGAAGAAAATGGATAGATGGATGGATAAGTACCAAGGCACACATTCATACTTAAGCTGCTATTCCATCTGACCCTGTGCTGTATGATCTAACAGAGAGGATGTAAACGCAAGTTGTCACCCTGGGGCAAATAAAATGTCAGGGAGAAGTCACCATGCATGGTGCATATACAGTTTTTAAGTTTCAACCTGCACAGAAAAGGCTTGAGGGGGATCTCCAGGGTGCAGGTCTTACTGTTGTATTCTAGAGCACAAACTAGCTATGTCTGACTCCATTTCAGTCTCTTTTTAAATATTTCAGTTCACATATCAGCATATTCCAAACCCTTAATCTGAATCAGAGCAGTCATTAGATTTGGACTTGTGCTTTCGCTTCCTTTTCCTCTTCTTTTTGTCTTTCTTCTTTTTGTCCTTTTTCCTCTTCTTTCTGCGATGGTGATCAGAGGAGGAGGAGGAAGAGGAGGAGCTGTCTGAGTCGGAGGAGGAAGAGGAAGTGGTGTCTTGGAGCAGCTGCTGCAGCTGCTGGATCCTACAGACAAGAAGGGAAGCGAGGAGAGAAGAGGATGTGGCATTAAAGTCAAGTGCAGGGAGGAAAATACAGCTGAGGCATACTGATGCCCAGGTTGGCAAGCATCTCAAATGTCACTGAGCAGCACATGACTTTGTCCCAACACCAGCTTTTCCAGAAGGTGGAATAAGCCATGTGTCTACTTGTGCTGCACATTTGTAATGATGCAAGCAATACTGTCCAAGTAATCGTTAAAAGTGCAGGTGTGAGTAGGATTTTCAGGACACACCTGAATAATGAGGTCATCCTTTCACTTAAATACATGGCTAAAGTAAATATGTGGTTTTAACTTATTCATGTCACAAGTTAGAATTTTTTTTTTTAATGCTGATTGCAAAAAAGTAAATTTTGTAAGAAAATAGAATCTGCTGCCACGTATGACTTGATTTGAATGACATTACATCTTAAGAGACTGTAATGCAGGGTAAAGACTAATGTCTTACTAGTAACACACTCAAGGAGACAAGTCCATAATAAATGTAGGAAGTGTATCACACAACACTATAGGTGACCCTAGCTGCTTTCTAACTGGGCCAGTTAGCCCAAGCACACAAACACAGAATGAGAGATGCAGCTCAATGAAAAAAGAAAAAAAAATATCAGAAAAAAAACTTATGTACTGGAGGGCAAAGAAGTACACTTAAAGCATTTAAACTGAATCAGAAAACAGGGCTGAGGCACTGAGCGATGATTTTATAAATGTACTACCTTTAAAAACATTGAGTAACTGTTAGCCATTCAGCCATGACAGGATTCCTCGAGAAAAGGTCGACATGTTCTTCAGGACTCATTAAAGCTGAGTAGATAAGATGAAGCCGAATGATTGTCAGAACACTTGCAACGTCACACTACTCCTTAAAGACTGAAAATGGGAGATTCTTCATCTAAAAACAGTTTCAAATGTTCAAAAAGTTAAAATGACCAACAAAATTTGAAGATAAAACAGCCATGGCATTATGCTGCAGGCACCTATACCTGTTTTCACACGACCTTCTACTAAAATAGCTTTTGAGTAAAGAAGCTTTTAAAACTAGACTTCTTTTACTTCTTGAGTTGTGCTTACGCTATAACCTGCAGTTGGCAGAAATCTAGAAAAAACTAAACAACAAACAGCACAGAAGTTTAAAAGAGACCGCCACCATCCTCCACCTGCAGATTTCCCCTCTTCTAAGCCAGTCACACCAGATGAGGACAGAGTAGGTTTTCTAAAGCCTGAACCATCCAGAGATGGTGCAGGAGGCTAGTTCTTCCTTAAAAAAAACATGGTGCAGTATTTTAAAAGGTTATTATGGACTGCTCGTCCAATGACCCCAAAAAATGACTGCATACCCCAGCTTTAACCTGGAATTTGTACTTTGCAGATTTAATAGTGCATCGTTATTGTTTTCTGGTTTTGGGTCACAAAAACCTGAAAGTATATCTGTGCCTGTATGAAGTACAGGGTTTCTCTTGTCCTTCAGAAAGACTCAATTTCCTGCTGCATGTGTGCCTAATACATAGAATAGAGTTTGTGCGTACTGATGATGTTATCGGGGAAAAGAGCTGGCAAAAGTTTTACACAGATTTCCAATGAGAGATTAGACCAAGTTGCTTCAACTGAGCGTGAATACGCTGTTTGCAAAAGACCATTTCTTAGAGGACAATTACATCAGCCCGAGATGTGCTGTGAGAATAAAGCTGAAGGACACTGCTATGCTATCATCAATTGAGCTTACAGCACCTGACAACTCAAGTGCAAAGAAAATAAATAGATGTTTGAATTATCAGTCGACCAGAAATTTATATTACAATGTAAGTTATGTGAGAAATTGCTGCTAAAAAAAGCAGTAATTACTCTGCAGTCAGCAGCCTGCATTTAACAATAAGATTATATGTTTTATGGAAGCAAGTGTTGGTGTTTGCAGTTGAAAGTCTGACATGATTATCAGTTCATACTGCATTTCTGAGTCACGCTGTAACACGTGAGTAATACGGTGACAACAAACTTACAGGCCTCTAGTAGAAGGTATCCTTCTGTTGCAGCGTGGTAAAGCACTTCTTTCCAAGGAAATTTGTCCTAAACAGACTGTAACTCTGAAAATACTGGCTCTCTTTAGCTTAGTAAGACTGTTATTGCTTCATGTGAGGCTCAGCCAAACTTTGGAGTGAATTTTTCAACAGGATGAGGGCTGTGAATTTTCTCCACTATTTCTTACACTGAAGGGGTGCTCTGGGAGAAAAGCTTCAGGGCCGGTAATCAAAATTTCTAACAGTAGAAAGATGCAAAAAAGAAAATAAATACAGATGCAGATAATTGTAACTACAAAAACTTAATTTCGGAACTTCTTTAGCTAATTGTGACATGAGGCTACTATGTCAAGCACAACTTAAGAGACAGCACTGTATATGCAATTAGAAAGCAAGCTGGGAGAGGCTGGACAGTTTCACTTCCTTTTCAAAGAAGATGCCAAAATTAATGTGGCACAGACACGCGAAAAAGACTTCAAAGCACCGCTGGCCTTTAAATAACCTTTTTGAAATGCATGCAACAACACACAAGTACGTGTGCTATGCTGCTCTGCATGCACGCACACTGACAGTGAGACTTCATAGTGAACTAACCTCAAATTCAAACATCCTGGTATCAAACACTATTTGCTAGAAACTGGCACAAGCACCCAGCCACCATGACTTTCCAGGTCATCTGGGATTGTCCCACTCCGTGAGAGGAAACAGTGGAAAACTGCAAGTTCTCGAATGCATGATCTAAGTATCTGAGTCTTGAGTCTGTCCTTTAATAACTGTGGAAAATTGTGAGTCTTTCTGTGGGAAATGACAGCAAAGAACATGAACAGCATGCACATAGCAGGAACATTACTGTGCATACCTGGTTTCCTTTTCATTCCTTTTATTTTCCCGAATTAAGTCATACATTGGGTCTTCATGTGCCTAAAATAATAAAACACAATGTCTCATTACCTACTATGAAAAAAGGAAATGTGCAGTTAGACTTGCTACAATTCACATTAGATCCATGAATTGCATATTCCAAACAGTGTTATGTCAGCACTTTTAGAAATATTGAGACAACAGAGACAATACGAGGAAAATATGACACAGTTGCATTTATGGTAATCATTGCAGGGGCTGAGTGTTCCTGCAGTGAGTATTGTTCCATTACAAGTACACTGGAACAAGCTGTGTGAAGAGATCTGCTGGCCACATGTGTAAACTAAATGTGGCCCAACTTTAACTTAAGTCTCAGACACAAACTTTGTCTCTGTCACAGCTCCTTGACATAACCACAACTATTGCTAAGTTCTTTCACTGCATTCACAGCTCCTGTAAGTAACTGTGGGTGGGCCAACTTTTCTAAAAGCAGTAAACAAACTCACCACTCTGAAGTGCTCCAGTTTCTGGTTGCCTGTGATGAAGAAAGGACATTCCCGATCACCCGTCCTGTGGCCGTAGCGCTTGCATCTCCAGCCTTTACAAAAGAAAAGAAATATCATTGCTTCTACTCAAACAAATAAGACATGTCATGTACAGCAGATTTGCCATTAAACATATATAATATGAACTTAAAACTTATTTCCTTTACCATAAGAACTGTAGCTTGACAAAATAATCCTAACTCGTGGACCAATTACTGTTTTTTTTTTTTAGTGCTTTTAACGTTCAGCAGCAATTCAACAGGATATGCTTAGTTGTCATTGCGAATCATCATTATGGCAAGTTGCCATTAATGACTACAGACATACACTCACTGGCCACTTTATAAGGTACACTTATTCAACTGCTTGTTGACACAAATATCTAATCAGCCAATCACATGGCAGCAACTCAATGCATTTAGGCATGTAGACATGGTCAAGACAACCTGCTGAAATTCAAACTGAGCATCAGAATGGAGAAGAAAGGTGATTTAAGGGACTTTGAATATGGCATGGTTGTTGGTGACAGACGGGCTGGTCTGAGTATTTCAGAAACTGCTGATCTGCTGGGATTTTCCCACACAACCATCTCTAGGGTTTTACAGAGAATGGTCTGAAAAAGGGAAAATATCCAGTGAACATGCCTTGTTGATGGTAGAGGATGGAGGAGAATGGGCAGACTGCTTTAAGCTAATAGGAAGGCAATAGTAACTCAAATAACCACTCGTTACAACCAAGGTATGCAGAAGAACATCTCTGAATGCACAACATGTTGAACCTTGAAGCAGATGGGCTACAGCAGCAGAAGATCACACGGGGTGCCACTCCTGTCAGCTAAGAACAGGAAACTGAGGCTACAATTCACACAGGCTCACCAAAATTGGACAACAGAAGACTGGAAAATTGTTGCTCCGGTCTGATGAGTCTTGGTTTCTGCTGCAATCTTTGGATAGTAGGGTCAGAATTTGGCAAAGAGAACATGAATGGATCCATCTTGTCTTTTATCAAAGGTTCAGGCTGGTGGTGTAATGGTGTGGGAGATATTTTCTTGGCACACTTTGGGGTTCTTAGTACCAACTGAGCATAGTTTAAATGCTAAGGTCTACCTGAGTATTTTTGCTGACCATGTCCATCCCTTTATGAACCCATCTTCTGATGGCTGCTTCCAGCAGGATAACTCTCTGTGTCACAAAGCTCAAATCATCTCAAACTGGTTTCTTGAACATGACAATGAGTTCACTGTACTCAAATGGCCTCCACAGTCACCAACAGAGCACCTTTGGAATGTGTTGAAACAGGAGATATGCATCATGGATGTGCAGCTGACAAATGTGCAGTATGGACCAAAATCTCTGAGAAATGTTTCCAGCATCTTGTTAAATCTATGCCACAAAGAATTAAGGCAGTTTTGAAGGCAAAGGGAGCCCAACCTAGTACGAGCAAGGTTGGTGAGTGGCTGGTGAGTATATAATAACAGTGCATAACCTAGTGATGTGAAAACAATACGACGGTGTGAAACTGGTGTTTGTAGTGATAAATAGAAACAGAATTATCACCAGATTCTAATTCTAATTAGAGTGGACCTAGGTCAGTGTGGCTTAAGTCCACTTTCACTGCTCTCAGGATGTCACTTCCACTTCCAGACAGCTGTTTTCAAGAGAAAGAAGAAACTCTAAAACCCCTCTGGACACTACCTATTCACCAAAGTAGCTATTTCACAGATATCTCCCTCGGGAATTGGTAGAGACCAAAAACAAAGTTTAAAAACTAAATATTGAACTGTCATTTACTGGCCAGGACAGAGACACTAAATGAATGCTAATGTTGCTCTGTAACTGCTGTAGAACAGCAGTAAGTTAATCATATCAATGTAAAAGGTCAGTGTTGTATTCAAAATTTATTTCTACTGCCTCCAAGTGCCCAAAAAACCTACCTACTACATTTTCAGTTAGAAGGGCTGTGGGAGAGCACAGTCCTCTTCCAAGGCCAATGCCCACAGAATATGAAATCCACAGACCCACATAAAAGAAATGGTGGGGTTTCATTCTGTTCTCTACTTGTCCACCAAGTTTCACGAAATACAGCGAGGTAGGTGTTTGTGTAATCTTGCTGACAGATAAACAAACAGACCAACAGTTAAGAAAACACAACTTGCCAGAGTTATTGCCTTTGCCGATGAACAAATGGAACGGAAAACTTGCATCTGCTGAGGAGATATAATACTTTTCATATAAACCCAAAAAAACATAAATATTCAGCATATTTAGAGAGACTCATTTTAATACACAGGTTTAATACAGGTAAGATGTAGGCCGGCAGAGCTCAGTTTGACCTTGTTAACTCTGTTTCATGCAGCTCAGTTCAAAGCTCTCTGGCCTCTAAGAGGTACCCTCCATGAGCTCTCAAATGTCAGAAAGTCCACAGGATCAGGTGCCTCAGAAGAGAGGAATTAAAACAAAAAACGAGGGGATGAAAGAGAAAAGAACATTGGAACATCATGGGGAAGCTGAGACACACATAGACATCACACATGCAGACACATTTCCACTCGTGCATTCCTATTAAATGAAGGGCCAAGCAGGAGTGTTCGTTTCACACAGGGAGAGCTGTCAGTCTGTTGTTCTTTGGCTGCAGATTGAAGAAGCATTAGTAGACAGATCTGCTTTAACTAAAATAAGAAATATATCGAATTACCTTGCCACCCCCATTTCCTTCTGGCTCTCTTTGGCGAGTCAGTCCCAACATAATAACATTCGGTGGAACTGATTTAATAAAGAGAGAAAGAGAGAGTAAGAAAAAGACCAAAATGATAAGAGGAAGTTGCAAATGAATATCACTTTGAAAAAAACAAACAAAAAAAACCCACACTCTAGTGGAAAGAAAGAGCATGCAAGCTGATTATAAATATTTGCATCCCACACAATGTGGACAATGTGAAAACCGAGGCTTTCATGGACGCTATTGTTGTTGTTTTAAGCTCAAACCTGATTGTGGAGAAGATGAGGGAAGGATGGAGAGGTGAATGTAGGAAGCTAGAGGGGGGAAAGCAGATCCCGTTGGGATTTGTTTTTAAAATACGCATCATCTTCCATCTGGCTCTCATTGAATAAAGAAACCTGAGTATCATCCCAGTTATGCAACTCAGTTAAACCAGCTTAGACCTCCTTGTAGGAGAATCACCAGAAACATCTTTGTATGAGCTGATCATCCAATAGGTCATGCTTCAGATAACGACCTTACCTTTTTTTTTAGGGTGAGATTTAGTGTCCTGGTTGGCTCTGTGGATGAGCTGAAGGTTAACAGCAATGAGTTAATGTGGTGAATGTGTGGAAATTGGTACAAGGTCTTAAATTTTGGGTAAGTGGTTGATGTTTATGAGTCAGAGAAAGTGTTTAGTGTCACGTGTTTAGGTCTGGCTTAGAGCCCAACTCTAAGCCAGGAGACTATAGTGGGATCTCTCTCTGCAGGCCCCAGGAAGGTAGCTGTGTTTTTGGGATCTGAAAAGAGTTCTTCCTTAGTGGCAGTGGGTTTATTGTTCTAGTGAAAGAGGAGAGGATTGATGCCTATAGGTAGCAGGGGAAAAAAGCCGTGTGCGGCCAGAGTGTCTGGAACGCATTACATATTTGTCTCCCAGTCGAAAAATACCTCACCTCACAACATTGCACTCCCCATGTGGTCCGGCTCGCTACACAAGTTTCATGTTACAGAGGGATCAAGGAACTGCACGCTAACAGGCAGTGGAACGACCGGCGTTTGGTTCTGATCTCTGAGTTAAAATGGAAGGAAATATTTCTGGGGTGGATGGAATTTTGTATTTATATTGTCCACACTGTCCAGCCAGTAAACAGTTATGACTTCCATGTGACATGTGGGGAAAATATATCATTACAAGATTTTTATTTATTTATTTTTTTTACTTTTCCTTATATTCTTTCTTTATATGCATGCATATATTGTATACACCATGTGTAAAATATTACACAAATTTATATATGATTGCATGTCTTTCTCCTAGTTGTGTGTTACTTACCTTGACTCTGTTATATTTATAACACAGACACTGATGATCTTCATGGAATTTGTTTTTAAACCTCCCAAAAAATCCTACAAGGTCTCTGCAATCTCCTAATTATATTGATGGTAATTTGCTCCTCTTTCATGCCAGAAAACAAATCCATTTTTAATTTTATGCTCATTGTTATACTCTTATTATGTGAAACCCCACATAATGGTTAAACCAACTGGTATAAGAATGAACTCCTTAAAAACAAATTTTCATGTCATTGCTGGGGGGTTTGTGTTGGATTCTGATCCACAATTCTTAAGAAATGTATGGCTTTCACAAAGAAACTAGTGATGCAACATCAGTAAACCAAGTGGGCCTAAGTAAGCTAAACAAATGTGAATCAAAGGAACCATGGAGCAGCAGGGAAACAGAATAGTGCAAAGAATAATTTTAGATTTTAGAAACATTCCCTTCTGCCTGAGGGTGAAACCTGAACAAAGGTACAGTACACTTATCTCTTCATAAAGTATGGAGATAGAGCAGAAAGCATAGCTTAGCATAAAAAAAGATGTAAATATTTAGCCTCAGGTAAAAATTATACCTAATGTTACAGCTACAGCTTATTAATTTTCACATTATATTAAGTTTGTTTAATCTGTGTTCAAGAATAGATGCAAAAACAGCAAACATGGACCAATAGATGCTCTCTGCACAAAAATATGGGGTAGAAAGTTATTTCTCATGAAGGAGTTATCATAACTCCATATAATTCAATTCAAATCAATTTTAGGAGAAACAGAAGAGAGGAGAAGGAGACAGGACAAAATAGACAATATGGAAGAGCCAGAGTTTAATAATAACTGATGATTAAATGCAAATGGTGTATAAACACACGGAGAGTGAAAGGAGGTGAATGGAGAAGAAATGCTCAGTGCATCATAGGAAGCCCACAGCAACCTAGGCCTATTGCAGCATAACTAAAGGATGATTCAGGGTCACCTGATCCCGCCCTACCTATAAGCTCTAT
>VVAS01008886.1:11445-29806 GCA_015103295.1 Ptychochromis oligacanthus
CTTCCCTTTTACCTAATTTGTTCCGCTGGACTTCAGGTTTCCATCCCCTCGTCTTTTCACCTCTGCCCTACCCCAGCTCTCTGTGATCTATGCTCTCTGCGGGCTGCATTTCTCAATCCTCGGAAATCTGTCTTCGCCTCACTTCCCTCCTCCTTTCCACTTCCCCTGTCATCTTTGGTGTTTATAATAAGCTGTGATTTACATAACTTAACTACTCATTTGAGCCAAGTGGCTCTATTTGTGTGTTTTTTTTGTGTGTTTGTGTGTCTACTGGCTTTATTACTGTGACGCAATATGAGAATATGTCTCATAAAATCCACAGAGAGCAGCGTAAATGTATGACATGATCGGGTTAAAACCTCACCCCTTGTTTACAGAGGAGTTCAGCTCTCTTGTGGAAGACTGACGCATACCTGGGTGTCAGTGTAATTTGATGTGTCTGTACTAGCAGCCACAGATGCTTTGGTAAAAAATAGGAACAACAAGGTAGCACCAGTCTTATGGGTTCTTGACTTTACCTATTACAAGCTGTCTGATGTGAATGCTCCATCTTCCTTTTTACAAAACGAGCCAAAGCAGCACGCTGTTTACTTGTTGAGACTTTGTATTGCTTGTTTCTTCCCAGGGGGTGTCCTGTCACTTATTTTATAATTTCCTGATAACCTCCCATGGGTCCCTATGCAAGCTTAGGGCTACCCGGCTGCCTACTGAATTTTGCATCAGGGAGTGAGAGGAATGGATTATAAAAGGCAGTCATCTAGAGATAATGAAGAGAAGCAAAATGCCAATGCTCATTGCTCAGGGTGCTATGGGAATTATAAGGAGATGTTATTGCTATTTTTTTTTCAGGTTAATGTATGATGTGAGATGCAGTTTGCAGGGGTCCGATACATGGTGAGAATACCCCTGGGTCAAATAAAACAGTTATTTCTACAAAACCCATGAAACACAGTAAGCACATTTACAGCAAACCACACAAGGGTGTCCACAGAAATGCAAATCCTAAAGACAATTCAACAAGACACACATCTACATTAAATATATACGCACACAGTTTATGATTGACTTTATAATGATTTTTTTTTTCTGTTGGACATATTTTTGTATTTTTTCCCTAAATGGGTTAAAACCATGTGGACGACCTCTTACTGAGAGGTCGAACACTAACGTAGCGGGCTATTACAAGACATGGCTTTGTTGTTGCTGTCATTTACCACAGCTAGAACATTATGAGTGTATAAAAATCTTGCCTTTGTAATTGAGAAATCAATACCTAATTTGCTACAGTGGTCTCACCAGCTATTGTGTTTAAGTCTGTATGTGAGTGTATGTGCTGTTTCTGAAGGGCACAGCAGCCTCAAATCCCTCACTTGGACATAAAGGGGTATATGAAAGGCAAAGACCCCAATCTGTCCCCATTTAACTGTATTCTATTATTACTGCTTGCACCTAAACCCAGAGGGAATCTGACATTCAGCAGAGAAAACCAGATGACATTATTTCTTTTTCACTTACCTTCACAAGCAGAAATCAGAGCATGTTAAGACAGGCTGGCATCTTACCTTCACCACAGTCACCATGCCGTCATTGGTAACAGGGTCAGTGCGGATGGTAAAGTGCCCAGATGGGTCTCCGCTGATGATCCTGTAGATGGCGTTCCAATTAGGTGAGTGCGGTTGATCAGCATCTATAACCGTCAGGTTAGCCACTACAATATCCACTCGGTTCTCAGGGACTTCTCCAGAAAACTGTAGAAAGTAGAGTAAAATGTTACCTTGTGATACATCGCTTTAAAATATCTCACTGTGCCTGTGGTCGTTTAGGATACATTGAGCCGTTTGAGTGTGGAAATTTCTACAAAAAGCCACTGAGTGCCTATCTTGCTTTTCCATTTTTCTTTATAGAGACAGTCCTCCTTTCAGGTTTTCAGGTAGAGTAATTTTAATGAATTCGCTTTTACCACTGCTGAGTAGTAAACAAGCAGTAAACACAGATTCACACTAGCAGGCACATGCACACAGGGGCATTGTTCCATTTTCACTGCTTTCTGCATTGCTAGTACCCATCATTGATGAGCAATAATATTTCATCCCTTAAAAAGCCAGAGAGACATAGAAAAAAAAGAATGGATGAGCAGAACAGAGCCAGGAGTGGGGAGGGTTAAAACAGCTGTTTAAGTGTATATAAGTGGTTTTTAGTTGTCACTGTCCTGTACAAACACATGTGCTTTGTCCTGATAAGCCTTGATGAGGAGTGAGTTGCTGTCTGTCATGCGTCTGTTATGTTAGGGATTCATCAAAGCTGTACAGGCTCAGGGATAAATCCCACAAAGACCAACTCACTACTGCAATGATTCCATCACAACCCTGTAAAACACACATTGACCATAGCCCCGCCTACACAAACAACCTGTCAACTCTTAGCCAATTATTTGAGGTCAGAGCATGTTGATATGTCTTCATCTCATCTGTAGGCAACAGGCATGTAGCACCACACAGTCACCGTGTCACATGGGTAACAGGCATGGAAGAGCGACTGAGCTGCTTATGTGAGGATATCAAAGAGCAAAGCCACAGACCAAACACTCCATCGGACCATAATACCCTGCCTGGCAAACCTCGCATCACCCAGCAAACAGCCGACAGCAGTGGGCAGATTAGGGGGCTGCGTCAGGAGAGCTGTTCAGAGACTCAATGACATTCTTAAGACAACAGACAAGTCCGGGTGGTCCTGATGCACTGCCTGCTTTGGATAAGCAGGCAGCCTGTCGTTTGTTAGTGTCAGAGTGTGTATGTGTGTGCTTGTGTGGTTTATTACTGTGGTTTGGTTCAGGGACTCCCCAGTGCCAATTCAATAAAATAAAACTTCAGACATGGTTCTTATAGGCTCCCTAAGGACATCTTCTTTCTCAACCCACAGTACCAACTAAGGGCAAGTGTTAATCAAATCTGATGGAAGGCTTTGAAGGGTCCACTACAGCTCTGATTATCAACACCGCAGTTTGAGCTTTCTTGTCTCATTATCTCTTTATAAGGAGGAGGAGGGGGAGGCATGCTACGTCACATCCAGAGTCATTTTTTTCCCCACATCTTATGTGGCATAGCGGGTTTGGAATGCCTTACAAAGAAAACATTATTATCCATATACTCACATGGCAAATATACATTTCAAAGGGTTCTTTGCAAAAATATTTGAAAAGTATAAGACTATATAAATGTCAACTTAAAGATGTACAGGAAGTCAAGGGCAAAGAGCATTACAGTCAGTAACTTGTTTTGTCATCTTTGATTTTACGTAGCAAGTGTGTTCACAAGTTTAAAAACTCCTAAGATGGAAGTACTGCAATCAAGCGTGCCTTTCAGCATAAAAAAATAATGCAAAAATGAGTCTAGGAATGCAGCTGATGTGAACATTTTCAAGGAGACAAGAGCATTTCTATGCTGAATAATGCACAGGTTAGATCTTAGAGTAAACTTTCAGATAAGTACTTGAAGTCATTATTTTTACCTCCCCTGAACCAGAAGTTCCTCCCAAATATCAACTATACTCAGTTCAACCATACAAATGGTCTATCTTCAAGACTTTAATTTTAATGACAGTGATCTTTGACAGATGCTGGAGTTATTTTCAATAATGGATGGAACAGAGAGCATTTAAATCTTGGAAAAACCCTGGGGTTGTTCTGTTTCTTTCACTGTCTTAATGCTTTATTACACAAATACTGCTTTGGCTCCTATTGGCTGTAGCAGCATACTGCAGTTAGTGACTCTTTCAACACAGAACTACTGTACAACCATCTTTAGGCAGAGGCTTAGATTTCCTCTGATCGCACAGTTTTTTTCTATATGATACTGTCCCCAACTGTTGGACTCTGATTATGATTGGCACAGAGCACTGTTGGCTTTCTCACAACACTTGACAAAACACCTCTTGCCAACACCCTCTCAACCTTCTGTCACTTTTTTGGCAGTGGAGAAAGACTAAAGGAGGCAAGGAGAGGTAAGAGCGAAATCAGAGAAGTGACAGGGGACTTCATCATATAAGCTTTGTGAGGATAGTAAATAAAGGAGGCCAAGGAAGCAGTGCTGTGGATCCTGCACAGAGAAACCCTGATTGTATGACTGTAGGTCTCTACATATACCCAAATATCAGATGTGTTGTAGTGTATGCATACATGAACAAAAGAGTTGAATAACATTTTTCATTTTATTTCATCTATCTGTACCATGGATGGCACATACATGTATGCAGCCTCGAATAAGCACCCAAAATCTTCCCATCTGTACCCATACACCACCCTTTGCTGACTTGAAAAATAGGCCAGCCTCTGATAGGCAGGATGAAATATTAATCTCCAACATTAAAGACAAATTCCCCAAACTTTATATTTCTGGGACACGTTGAAAGATCTATGGGGTTTATTGCAAACACTAAATATTTGCATAATGGCCTGCATTCTCAACAAAATGGCTTTTATGTTATACCACCACGAAAATGGATGATTTATGAAGGGAGAGGGTAAAAGTGCTCTTCTCATCGTGGCTCCAAAACCTCCACTAAACTTTATCATCAATATCCATGATAGTATTAACTTCCCTCTGTGACGCTGATGGAAATGCACTTAAACATGGTGGAATACAGAGAATATCCATCTATTATTGCCCACTATCATCAATATACCGCCATCAGTAGAGAATCTTAATGCAGGAAGGGGGTGCCGAGTCAGGAGAGGCCTCTGATTTACAACGGGCCATGTCTACACTTTATCACTGCTGCTGTACAAAATAGCTCCTGTGACTAAATAATCCTTCATTCCTTCTTCTCTTCTCATCATTCTCTCATCACTTTTTTCTTTCCATTTTCCATCTTTGAGACTACATGGTGGTCTACTCATCAGCTTCCCTTACTTTTTGTCTTCTTTGCTTTGTTCGCCATCTCTTTTCTGTATGTTTTTCCCTCCCTCTGCCCTCCCCATGTCCTGCTGTGTGTGATGTAGCAGTTCTCTATGACTGACATATGCTTACCACCAATGTTAAGTCATCATCATAAGGGTCTTAATAGCCCCCAGGGCAAATGCTAATGCTAAATCCTCTGCTACCACCTCAAAGAGCTGAGTATACTGTGTACTGATGCTGCCTCTGTCGATATTCCAGCAGATGCAAACCTAAGCACCTTATCTACCCAACAGACTCAGGATCTCATCAGTAATGATAGGAAAGCACACATCCTGAATAATCCTGACACCTGAAATCATACTGACACCTAGAAAGTCTTTTCATCAAAACAAAGCATTGTGACTGCAGGAAAATTACTTCACTTTTAACCATCTTTATTTTCTAAACAAACACATGTCTTTGCCACATCATATAAAACTTATTTCCAACCATAAAAATAATAGGTCTGTTTTTTTCTGCTTCCAGCTTAAAGTATGAAAATGGCTGAGTTGCCATCTCAGCTGTTCCACACAAACATCTAAACATTTTACAGTTCTGGGACCTATGAATATACACTATATAAAATCTATATATATGTGTAAGTCAAAGGAGAAATATCCTATCTCACTAATTTATTTAGTGATGATACTGCAGAATGGCAACACCAGCGATATAATACATTACATACACTGCAGTACTTTGGATTTTTAATTTTTACCTTGCTCTCAGTAATGACCTTCTGTAATGTAATCATCATTCTAAATATCACTATCATGACAACAATCACTAACCATTTGCTGGCTCTAGTTTTCTTGCTGATGAAAGTCAATGATATGGATCTGTTATTCCTCATGAGTGAGCGTGCATGAGTATGCGTGTGTTTCAGCCATCTACAAGAAAATGAGTAATTTTCCTTTGTACTAAGTCTCACTCACTGTCCTTACATAAATCTTTCCTTGTAACAACATAACAGTGTTGATTCCTCCCTTTTCATTTTCCCTCCTTCCATTTCTTCCTCCTTTCTACTCTTTTTCTGATATATTTCCTTCTTATGCTTTTTTCTCCAGCATTCCTATGATTTCCACCCTCTACTCTTAACCCAAGTCCTCTATTTCTCTGAACTGTTACCCATTCCTCATTACCTCATTTGTAATAACTCACAGTTCTGGAGGTCAGCATGGGAGGGTTGTCATTGATGTCTGTGACAGTGATGATGGCAGTGGCCGTGTTGGAAAGGCCAAAGTTCAGGTTGCCCTCCATGTCCGTGGCCTGCACGATAATGGTATACTGGGATACTTTCTGTAAAAGACAGTAATAGAAAAAAACAACAGTGTGCAGTTATTCATCTGCAAAAAGCTCTCTCTTTCTTGAGTCTACAGCAGCAGCCACAGACTGTGACTCCCATGGGGAAAAAAAGCTGAGCCTGTGTTCTGTTCTGTAGTGACTGTCTACAGTCTTATTTGAAACACAAAATCACAATGGTGAAGTCTTTCATTTGACTGAGCTGAAATCTCCTCACTGGAACATATCCAGACTTCAGGCCATCTGAAGGCACCACTGTGAAGCCTCCCCATTGGTACAGTATGCCATCAAAGTTTTCAAAGGCATCACTTATTCAGCGCCACTGATGGACAGATGTGAAGACAATGATCCAACTGACAGAGATTAATAGACTATCTATGGGGCAATAATATGAGCGAATGATACATGGCATTTCATCTTTTCAAATGACATAGTGTCACTTCACTGGATGCTGAAATATGGTTTTCTTATTTTTGTTCTCAGGCGTTTGTGTTCCTCTAGCCATGTAGCTCCCTTCTCACCATTTTTCCCTCCTTCTGTTCCCGACTTCCCCCGTCTCTTCTTCTGTCCTAGGGTGCAGTTAATGGGCTGCAGGAAGGATGGAGCCCAGGAGCTGACTGTCTGGATAATGTGTCTCGTTACTGAGATTCCCAATTACATTCCCAGTGTCTCTCTCACCTGCTAATTACCGAGTAAATATCCCAATTAGGCCAGGACGCCACATCAGGAGGATTAGACAGCTCCTCTCAGTTCCTCTCATCTTGATACTAGATGAGATGCTGAACTCCAACCTTGTACACACACTCTCATTAACACCCGTAAATACACACAAGCATCTACCAACACATACACACACCTCTCTTTCTCCATATCTTCTGCTTGCCTGACTGTCCCATCAGCCTGTGTACAGCGTGTACACAACACTCTCACTAATTAGACAAGGGAGTAATTATGTAGCGCTCCTCTGAACCTCTCAGCACTGCAACAACACCGCAGCACAGCCAGTTTCCTCTGGAGTACTGAGGTCTGGTACTGTCAACAAGCTCTTAAAAGTCCACTGCAGACCAGTGGAAATCTTTAGAAGAGAATCAGTGTGGGAGTTTACAAAGAAGAGGAAGAAGACATTTCAAAAGTAAAGAACAGAAGATAGGATAAGAGGCAGCAGGGGATGCAACTGAGGCACAAGGGAGGGATAATACCAAAAATAAATGATGTTTTTTTTCTTGCTTTTTTTCCTGGCACATAACACCTCCAACACTCCAATCCAAGAAGAGAAGGGAGATGCAGAAAGTTTCCAAGTTTCAAAGGGCTAAAGTGCTGACTAAAAGTGGACCAGGTAAACACTGCAGTGTACAGTGAAGTTTATGTACAGTACAGAAGCCACTTTTTTCTGGCAAGGTTAAGACTTTTATCTGCTGTCTAGGAATAATGTTGCTGGGACACTGAAGTGTGTATTTGTATGCTGCAGAAACTGCGCGCACACAAGTTTATGTGAAAAATACTTGCACAACATACATATCCATCCATCCATTTTCTGTCACTTATCCAGTTCCAGGTCTGGGTGGAAGGGACAGCACTCAAAGCAGAGATGCCCAGACCTCCCTTGTCCAGGGGGGGTACAGAGGCGATCTCAACCCAGCAATAGATGGGTCCTGGGTCTGCTCCTATGACACAGGAGGTGCCCAGAAGACATCCTAATCAGATGCCCAAACCACCGCAGTTGGTGGCTCTACTCTGAACCCCTCCCAAATGACTGAGTTCATCACCCTATCATACACCCTTTGGAGGAAGCTAATTTCTGCCATTTGTATCTGTGATCTTATACTTTTGGTCGCTACCCACAGCTCATGGCCATAGGTGAGGTAGGAACGTAGAATGACCAGTAACTGACAGCTTCACCTTCACGCTCTCTTTACCAAAAAAGACTGGTACAGTGTCCGCATCATTGCAGACACTGCACCAATCCATCTCTCAATCTCTCGCTCCACTATCCACTCACTCATGACTCCGAAGTATACATATGGATATGAAATTACAGGAAAACCCAACACAAAGTGTTGGAGAATCAGTGGTGTCAGTAGCTGTAATCCCATATGCACTGTGTGTAAGGGGGATGTTCCTGGTGATTAATTTACTAATTGTTTAAGTGATACTAAAGAAACTGGACTAATCTACTACGCTAAATGTAAGAAAACACTCTAAACTGAGTACAAATTAAGGGATGAGGTTAAACACTGTACATACATGTTTTGCATATATATTTAAGACCCCTTTGAAATCTGTATCTCATTCTTGAATAATCAAATCAGTTTGAAGTGTTACTGAAATGTGTGGCACTTTGCAGCATACATATTAAACGCGCAACATCAGGTTATTTTTTTTTTCAAAGTGGCTAATGTTAGCTGTCCTACTCCCAGCAGACCTCTTTCCTTGCAGGTGGTGAAGTAGTTATATGCCAGCTTACTCTGACACAGCATGCATATTTTCTACTTCAAAGTACTACAGAACTGGGGTGGTTAGTGGGGCTGCCATCAGTCTTAGCTTGCATGTTTGAAACGCCCTATCACAAAGAGAGAAATGGGTGCTGCTGCAGATAAGGGCCGCAACTCTGACTAGTGGCGAGTGGCTACATAACATCTTAGAATCAACACTTAACTGGTGTTGTACATAATAAAATCTGATTAACTAACAGACTAATTTTTCTTAGGGACATACCAATCCAATTGATTATTTGGATGGTGGTTTGATCCTGAATAAAAAAGCTTGACTAGATGTTGCTGACAACGGGGAAAGATCTATGGGCCTATCTACCCAATTCAGTTCATTGTTGTTCTGTCTCTAATACGCCATGTGTCACCAGCACTGCACCAGTTGCTAGAGAGAGAGCTAACATAGCACAAAAGAAGCTAACAGCAAAACAAAAGGTCAGCATTTTGGAGGTATGTCATGGTTGCTATATCAACAGCTTTTCTTAAAGGTTTGCAAAAGTTTTTCTTTTTTTGTTTTTTTAAAAACCTAACTGCAACCTGTGGACAAGTGAGTTCACGTAACTGAAAAGGTCAAAACAATGCTTTCCCTATTAGCTTCTCTCTCTTTCTCTCCCTCTCCCTCTCTTCACTTGCTGGGAAGTTTTTGTCATACTTACCATAACATTATTCTTTATTGCCAACTCAGTTAATATTATTTCACTTCACCTGTCTCTTGTCAACTCCACTCGTGTGTGTCCAAGGAGGTGCACACACTGTACGACTGCTGCAAATGAATCAGTTAACTAATTTTTAACATACTGGTTGCCAGATGTTTGCT
This sequence comes from Ptychochromis oligacanthus, assembly GCA_015103295.1. Lineage (NCBI taxonomy): Eukaryota > Metazoa > Chordata > Actinopteri > Cichliformes > Cichlidae > Ptychochromis > Ptychochromis oligacanthus. Next base: position 20,988 of record VVAS01008886.1, read on the forward strand.
AACCGGTCTCTAGGCCGGTGTGTCTGAGGCCTTAATTGTGTCTTTGGCACTACTGAATTTCTGCAAAAGTTACTGCTTCTAACATCTGATGTGGCGCTTGAACCATCAAGGCTGCCATTAGCAGGTTCTGCGATTATCCTGTTCCATATGTCATGTGGGTACTATGAAATTTTGTCCTGCTGGCACCACTGATGCACCATATTTCCAAAAGATATTCCCTCATTTGGTGTTTCGATAATGGTTTCGATAAAGGTGTTCAAATGGGTTGAGATCTTGTCACAACAACTTTGTATTGAATTGCAGAGATCCTTTTATCTAAGGACAAGTCATACCAGCACAATGCCACTCACTGTAGGGGTCAAGGGTCCAGGTTTTTCCTTTAATTTGTCCCATCTGTATGGGTGCGTGTGCATTCATTCAAAAAATTATACACACATACTTGTATGTTTATATCTTTGCACACACAGTGTATATGGTGACCAATCTCAGTTTTAGCGCTCTAATGAGCACATTCTGGCTGGTACTCACTTCTAGAGTTTGAGTGTTAATTGGTTAAGGTTAAAGTTAGAATTAGGTTTAGACTAATAATATTTTCTGGGCTGGTGTCGAAGGCAGACCAGTGACCAGGACGTAGATAACCAGTAGAAAATGGATGTATGGATGGATGGTGATGTTTAAGGGGAAATGAGTTTAGAGAGGCAGCTTGTAACCATCCTTTCCCCTTAGTCTTTTTTCCCAGGATCTAAAAGCCTCATTTACACCTGGTATTAGCATGCAGTACTGATGTGTTATCTGGTTAATGAAATCTGCTCATGGCTTTGAGACGTGGCATGAAAAAGCATTAAAAATCTCTACAGTACTACCCTTACTGTGATTGGATCTAGGTGGTAGGTGGGGTTAGTGGATTTGTCAGAAAACATGTCAGGTCCCAGGTCAGCTTGCGTAAAGTACCAGGAAGATGAAGAGTTAGATGAGCTTTCATCTGGTTGGGAATATGGCCAACCTGTGCAAATTATATTTACACCTGGCTGTTGTCTGATCACAAAGCAAGTACAGATGTGATACGATAAGCAACTAAAAGAGAGAACGCTGATCCCAATGATACTAACCTGGAAAAACACATGTTATTAAAAAGGTTATGGGCAAGGGAAATAACTATTTCAACACAAGTTCTTTGAAGTACAAACTTGCTTCTGTGTGTGTGTATATGTGTGTTTGTGTGTTTAGGGGTGGCAGGAGTGCAATCCTACATTTAGGGGTGACAGCCTGGATTAGCAGTGTACTGATAAACCAGAGTAAAAATAAGCAGAAGAGGTTCAGCTGAGACATTTTTAGTCCATGTTCCCCTTGTACCTCTCTCTCCCTCTGGCACCATCATGTCTCATCCTGTTTCTCTGTCTCCATCACACTATCTTCACTGCCAAATTCAAACACTTCCTCCCTCCTCATTGTAATAGCCCATCTTACCAGCTCAGTTTTTGTTCTATTGCTCCCTTCAGTTTTCTTTTTTTCACTCTATTGCTTGTGTTTTATCGAGTGTAGATGTGATTATATGGGCTTTTGTGTTTGTCTGACAGGTGTCAAGGGCATTCTATCTCAGATATTTCCACTCTATCTTTACCACACAAACTTTCTCTCTCTTGCTCTCTCTTTCTCTCTCTCTCTCTCTCACACACACACACAACATGAGCAGCTCACTGCTGCGTGATGTGTTGTTAATAGGTCTGTCACTGGTGACAGTTTGGGAGGATGATCTGTCTCAGAGATTTCTTTGCAGAGTTGTCACTGGCACATCCATGTTGCAAGAATAAACACATTTGGATCTTGTCACAACTTTTAGAGCTCCATAAACAAGGTGACCGCAGACAATTTACTGTAAAAAAGGATGAGTTCATGTTTGTGTGTGTGTGGCGACAAATGGCAACAGAACATTTGAAAGTCACATCTCAGAGTGTCATCAGAGTAAACAATGCTATTAGAACCTGCGCTCCATAAACAGAGATGCAGAGGTCTTCCTTCTGGCCAGCAATAGCTCATTCAGACATTGTGCAAGAGTGCAATGGTTCACAGACTGTTTGACTAAAAGTATTTTATCATCCTTATTTAATTCAGTTCAATTCAATGTTATTTATCTAGCATTAACTCACAACAACAGTCGCCTTGAGGTACTGTATATTGTAAGGTAAAGACCCTACAATATTCGAGAAAAAAACCACAACAATCAGATAATACCCTATGAGCAGTGCTTGGTGACAGTGGGAAGGAAGAACTCCCTTTTAGCAGGAAGAGACCTCTGGTAGAACCAGGCTCAGGGAGGGGTAGTCATTTGCTGAGACCAGTATTTTGTTATTGGACTAATTATTTTACCTGTACAGTATAAAATATAAAAGCTTTCTGGTAAGATTTTATAATTACCAGTGTTAGTAAATAGTAAATTAATAGGTAATTAAACTTAATTAAATAGTTATTTGACTGTTATAATGTTCACTAATAATTAGTAATGCTATTATTTATATTTATTTATGGCATTAGTTTGTGGAAAAATATATTATCTTATGAATTCTATATGGTATTAAGAAAGATATTAGATCTGATAAGAGACAAGAATAATTACATTCTGATGGCATCAGCATTTATAACATTTGATATATTTCTTAAAAATAAACAAAGGCTGTTGTTATTTTGTGATGAAGGTTTTATTATCACTCAGTGACCCTATTTTTATTCCCAGAGCTTCAAATATTGCTGTTTAGACAAAGCTGATGGCATGTTAGGGATATTTACAAGGTCCTGTATTTTTAACAGTAGTGAGGCAGGACTCACTTCAAACTTACCTAAACATTAATCAAGTATATATATAAAACTATAAAGATATATAAAACTAAAAAAAAAAATTGTCTTTTGATTTACCAACCTCCACCCCACCTGCATACTTACAGGTTAAAAATAAATATTAAAAACACCAGTTTCAACTTTATAATACCCATTCAAAAAATTTATGTAGATGCACTATACAGTATTTATTAACCAACAAAGCTTTATGAACATCAGTTAAACAATAATTACTATTTCAATGTTAACAGCAAAAAAAAGAAAGAAAAAAACTCATATTTAATCAACTATTAATTTACCATTTATTAAAAATGGCTATTATATAGTGTTATCAGTTTTGTTTTGTGAATGCTTCAGGATAGAAAAGACCAACCTCTCGATCAAGACCAGGTGCCACTGTCACAATGTCCCCAGTCTCGCTGTTGATGGTAAACATGTTAGGGATCGGGCTGTGCGGTGTCTGGGACAGGATTCGGTAGCGCACCATTCCATTAGCTGTTGTATTGTCATCTGCATCAAATGCTGACAGATGCATCACATATGTTCCTAATGAAGAAAAGAATATTTGTCAGCATTTATGTCCACTGGAACAGCCTTTCTAGGTTAATTATCAGTACCTTACAGTGGCTTAGTTTTAGCTATCTTTGCATTTAACATGACTGACACACGGTAAAGTCTAGCCATCCCTCTGGTTACCACAAACAGCCAATGGGGCTATGCACTGCTGGAGCTAAATCTAGAGCTTTTCTTTTTACAAAAGCACTTCTCAGTGATTGTTGGCTCCACATGGACATATTTTACCAGCACAACCAACCATTTAAATTTCTAGGCTTTTTTTGGACAGAATACCTTAAACAAACATTTTTGATTTTTTTTTTTTCAAATCTGGAGGACATTTGAGTTTTGCATGGGAAATTTTTTAATATAAATTCTCATGGTGTACATGGAACTCATGTAGCAAATAATAACAAAGTAACCCCAAACCCCCTCCCAACTATCTGAAATCACTGTATTTCTACAGTGATTTGCCATGCAGCAAACAAATAATTAAGATGATATTAGTTTCTTGCCACCCTAATCTAAGCAATGGCCTCAGCCTTGCCACCTCTATAAAACTATGTGAAAGAAAAATTAAATGAAAAAGAAAGTTTTCACAAGACTCTATGCAGTCCTGTGAACACAACAGCTTGCAGAACCACCTTTAGCAGCAATAACTTGAGGTAATCGTTTTCTGACTTTATCAGTATCTCACATCATCGTGGAGGAATTCTGACCCACTCTTTAAAACTTTGCTTCAGTTCATTGAGGTTTGTGGGCATTCCTTTATGCATAGCTCTCTTAAGGTCCCACCACAGGATTTTAATCACGTTGAGGTCTGGACTGGGCCATTGCAGCACCTTGATTTTTTTCTTTTTTAGGGCATTCTGTTGTAGATTTCCTGGTGTGCTTGGGATCATTGTCCTGCTGCATGACCAAATTTTGGCCAAGCTTTAACTGTTGGACAGATGGGCTGACATTTGACTCTAGAATACTTCACTATACAGAGGAGCTCATGATCGACTCAGTGACTACAAGGTGCAAAAGAAACCCAAATCATCACACCTCCACCACCTTGCTTGACAGTTGGTATGAGGTGTTTGTACTGGTATGCTGTATTTCTTTTTTGTCAAATGTGGCGCTGTGCATTATGACCAAACATCTCCACTTTGGTCTGGTCTGTCCAAAGGACATTGTTACAGAAGTCTTCTGGTTTCTTCAGATGCAACTTTGCAAACCTAATTTGTGCCGTTCTTTTTTAGAAAGGAGAGGCTTTCTCCAGGCAACCCTTCCAAACAAGCCATACTTGTTCAGTCTTTTTCTAATTGTACTGTCATAAACTTTAACATTTGACAACCTAAGTGAGGCATGTAGAGTCTGAGATGTAGCTTTTGGGTATTTTGCAATTTCACTGAGCATTCACAGTCAGATCTTGGGGTGAATTTCCTGGGACCGCTTGTGAATGATCTTTCTCACTGTAGAATGATGGACTTCAAATTGTTTCGAAATGGCCTTATAACCCTTCCCATATTGATGGGCAGCAACAATTGCTTCTCTAAGATAATTGCTGATGTCTTTTCTTGTTGGCATTGTGTTAACACACACCAAAATGCTCAAGACAACTAAATTGCCAAAACTTCTGCTTTAATATAGGTGGTCACAGTTGCTGATGATCAGTTAATGAAATGCATTTGATCATTTTAATTCCTGTGGAAGCATGAAGGGTGTGCATATTTTTTCACAGGACTGCATAGAGTCCTGTGAAAAACTAGCACTTTTTTCACAACTGTGTAACATATTAAAAAAAACAAGCAAATGAGTGACACGAATATTGAAACTGCAGGGAAATTCATCCTTATCCTGTAATTGCTACTTATGTCTACAGGGGCTACTTTTCAGAAAAAATTATATGCAGTATAATTTTGCATTTATTTGCTATTATTTTCCAAAGATTTCATTATGGATTAAATTATTACCCCTGTAAAAAAATTAATTTATATTTATGGAACAGGGTATAGTGGCACAAAATAGATACACTATTAATGCATTTTGCACATTTCAATTCACAATTTAATTAAAGCCTGCAAACAGATCAAATTTTAAAACAAGATATTGCCCATAATGACACCGATATGGGTTAACGTGTCCACACATGTGGCTAATAAACTAACTGGATATTTCACAACAGTATGATAACACTTGCCATCATGTTACTTGATACCTAGTGATTGATATATACGGAAAAATTTGGGCAGCTGTTATGTAAATAATGACTTGGATAAATATTGGAAAACAAAAGCAAAAGTAGGTATAAGCGCATGCAAATATGATTAAGATCATATGTTATCGCTATGTTATTTTTTACATTTCAAGCATACATTAAAAACTAATAAAAACATTGTGACTATGAGCATAGGCATAAAATTTGGAGACATATTTGTGCTGAAGAGAAAAAGCCTCTATCCTCTCATGAATGCAACACTTGTTAGGTTGCCTGCCTCCGCATACTCGTATAACTCTGTGGGTTCACTGCCTGTCACCCAATCTCTCCATCTATTTCTCCCTCTTGTTCTCCCTCTCTCGTAGCCAATTCTAATTGCCAGAGATAGTGATATCATGCCAGTGACAGGCCCTGTCCGAGGATAATTGTAACCGCAGCTCCCATTTCAAACTTCATTACATTTCAAAGCAACATTTGTCAATGACTCGGCCAGAGGGAGCACTCTAAAGGCCTCTCAGCGAGACAACAAAAAAGCTGTTAGGAACAGAGGGAGGGGGGGGAGAGGAAAAGAGAGAAATAGAGGACAGTCTCCATATTTGGTGTGATTCCAAGTAGAGAGACTATCAGTCCTCCACCCATCACTTTTTTTTCTAGAGATGGCGGGGGGTCACACACTGCCGGGGTAATTTCATTAAGCTGCAGTCTTAGGGGGTTTAATGTGGACCCTTTGTGTGGGGATCCTAAGCTGTGCCTGACAGGATTAGGTCCCCATAATGACTCTTTAATTTGCAAACTAATTCAAGTCTGTAATTGGCCTTCCATTGAAACCATTGGAGCTCTAAATTCTAAAACTCTCTTTTTTTATTATTATTGTTCAGCTGAATGTCATGCATGCCAGACAGAGGCTTGTTTGCTGTGTGGGGCAAGGCTCATGCAAATGGGACCATATCATATAGAAAAGAAAAAAAGAAAAGAAAAAAGAAATCAAGAAAAAATAAAAATAAGACGTTAATAAAGTAAGAAAGTAAGAACGCACAACCGAAAGAAAAGGTATTGAGCACCTGGACACCTTTTGAGATCACCTCTGGTGCAATAAACTCTGGCTCATCGGGCTCAAACTCACACACGCTTGCACACAGAGAGCTCATCTCTGTGATTCTTCCGCTCTGAGGTTAGACATAAAATGACCCAGTGGTGCTACAGCGTGGTACATTTAATCCTCAATCTCCTCTCCAGCCTGAGCACCCTCTTTGGTTTATGACCACTGCTGCACCGGGCTAAATGAAAAGCCACTCTAGGAGACAGATTCTCTGTCTGTCTGCTAAATCAAGGAGAATGGAAAATTCTCTGTTGCGTCAAAGATTCACTGGTATAGTCATACTCTTAACAGCACCATTCTCCCCTGATATACTAGCTGTTCCTTTTCTGTTCACCCATCTCTAAATATGTCATTCTTTGATAAATTCCTTGATTTTTTAAATAAATATGTCGCTACTCCACTTGTTCCCATTCTACACTTCACTTATTGTTTTGTCCATCTATCCACCTATCTGTGCATTAATACCTGGTTTCGAGCCTTCATCCACAGAGCCATTGTACACCTGATTTTTGAACTCAGGTCTGTTGTCATTCATATCGATGACAAAGATGTACAGATCGATGGGGTTCTCAACCTGGTTTCCATTCATGTCCACAGCATGGGCTCGCAGCTAGGAGACAAGGAAACAGAAGAAATGAGTTCAGATCAATGTCTATATACACAATATCAGTCAATTTCTGTGCCTTCTGTGCCCCCCAGGGCTAATTATTGAACTTCAAGGTAATAATATGTATTTCTTTACGGTGCAAAAGGGTACATACATGTTCCCAACCAGTACAATCTACATATTTGTATGGTTTCACCTAGATTTTAAGATAGTTAAGATTAAATATCAGGATACAGTCTGTGTTCAGCCAAATCAAAAATAAACTAATTAGGAAAAATAAAGAAATTAGGAAAAATATTAATATATTAAATATATCAATATTTTTCTTACATTTATTTGACTGTTTTGTTAAGTTTAAAAAAAGCATTTATGTCTCTGTCTTATATCTACACCATAGTGGTTAGCACAGCCATGCATGTTAGGTTAATCTGTGATTCTAAATTGGCCATAGGTGCAGATGTAAGGTAGAAAAAACTGCTGCTTGCTTGATGTATACTTAGAGAAAGGTATTTTACCACAGAACTATCTATAATAACTCAGCATCTTCTATCAAAACAACATGAAAATTGCAAGAATTATTTTTTTAACCTTATGATGTTACATCTTTGGGCCCCATTTATCCTGCACTATCTTGCCTCCTACCAAAGAAATCAAAAGTTCCTCTATGAAAAAACTCTCTGGCCATACCATCTGTTAAAAGACTTCCTATATATGTATATTTGGGGTTTTGTTTTGACACAAAATGAATCAGGGACTGATTCAAAACCTCCCTAATATTATTATGTGACAGACAATCTCAATATCTAAAATGCCTTTCTCTCAGGTACAAAAAAGCAAGAAACAATATAAATAAAACATCAACCATCTGAAAGCAAGTGTTTTTCAGTGGACCTCTAAAGCCAAAGTGAAAAACACTTCTGCACTGTTTACACAACCTGATAAAATCAGCATTTCTGAATAATAGTCTAGAAAAACTTTAAGAAAAGATTTCCTAAGCATAAACAACCATATTAAGTGGGGTCAAATGTAAAATTCTGGATATTTTTCTTTCAGAGAAATTGCCTTTATGCTTATGTTATTTCTCCAGTCTCGTTATCTCTTTTACACTTACTTCCCAGAAGTTTTTATCTCAGCAGAAAGTAAAACAACACACATCTTATTTCATTGAAAGTTGGCTCTACCGTAAAAGCAAGGTGTCAGTTTCAGAATCACTGTATTGGATCCTTGGCCAACATTCTGTCTGGTTTTGTTTGAAACAGTCCTAAAATCTCTTCACTTCTCTCTGAGTCCACAAACATAGTCAGCCCATCTCAAATTCAGCTCAGCTTTGCTCAGATCAATGGAAACACCAACTAGGATTTCTCACAAAGTTTGGACATGAAGTTATTACTGGAATCAATATATGCTGTAAAACGTGTCCTTACTTCTTTCACTCTTTGAGTTAAAAAAAAAAAAAAATTTTTGAAAGAAAATGAGAGCAGAGAAAATAACTGAATTAGCAGGGAAATGTAGATTTTAACAAA
>VVAS01008953.1:0-10034 GCA_015103295.1 Ptychochromis oligacanthus
AAAAAAAAACACAATACGTGACAAAGAAGTGTTTTTGAAAAGTGTTTTTCTCAGAAGGAAAACATGAGCGTTGGTGTGAGTTTTCACCTGGAAGAGAGGGTGAGATTGCTCAAAAGCAAATATCACACAGAGAAAGAGGTAAGGGTGTGTGAAGTGTGCTCACACTTTCTCTGTTTACAGAAACCTTTGCAGCTCCCTTGATGAAAAGTTTTGTTTGTCAAAATGATATTTTCTCTTTTAAAGTCTGGCTGTGCCTTCATCCAGTAATTTAACCTACTACCTCTTGTATTGAAAACTAAAAAAAATCTGCACTGCAGCCAATTTGCATTGCTGTGAATCCCAATAATCCTGCTATTTCTTTCTTCTTTGTCATGTAAAATGGCTGCTTTTGAAAACACACTATAGCTGCAATTTGTCAAGCTGAGAATATATTAGTTTCAGCCTGATCCAGCCTCTCCTCAATAAGCTGGAGATCTGATAATTGCTTTTGTTAGTGATGAAACTGGAAGTACAGTAAATTTACCTGGAGCATCACAAACAATAACAAATGGTGGAGTGGTTTTATATCCAATATTTCCAAAATGCTACACTTCAGTATTGTTTATTCTTGCACAGCACTGAAATTCAAAGTAAGAGAGCTGTAGAGTTTTGAAATAGCTTCAGATCCCTTTTAAGATTGTCTCCTTTTCTACTGAGGCCGTGTCCTCAGCTTCCCTCTGTGAAACTTCCGCTGCTTCCAGGGAGTGATATCCGACTGAGCTTTTTTTTTTTTTCATCAAAGCGTCTCTGCAGTGCAATGTTGAATCTTCAGTGTTTGGAAAGTCTCCTATGAGGACACCAGAATCAGCTCGCCTCAGCTCAGATGGCTCACTATCAAATGTCTGCAGACTGAATGTCCATCAAATGACTTTGGGCCATCACAACACCCACATTTCAAATCAATGACCCTAAATTTTAACCTGAAACAGACTGGGCTTCACACAACTAACTGACTGACAGTAGTCCTAGATCAGTTCTTGGTAGTGCTCTGGGACTAGACTTGAGGAAGGGAGGGACAGAGAAAGAAAGGGAGAGAGGGAGAGATGGTGGGGTTGTGTTTCTCCTCAATCAGACAGACAGGAAGTGGTTTATCAGGAGGAAGGAAACCCCCTTCTGGGCTGCGGGGTCACAGGTGGCTCTGCTCAGGGACTGGCAGGGGGCCTGGGTGAGGGGCAGGAGCCCTGGCTGTCAAAGCTGGCTGTCCTCGCCTTCCACTGCAGGGCATAAAGACACAAGGCAGTGATTCATAGCACATATGTTCCTTTGGTCACTTTAAACACGGGCCAAACTAAAGGAGAGCACCAGTGTGTCAGGAAGGTTCAGTAATGCTGAAAAAAAAAAGCAGGATGAAATCTCATCCTAAAATGTACGAAATCCCCTCAGCATTTCTGCTTTTGTGCCTTAAAATACTGAAATTAAAACAAAAGAAAGACCCTAATCACCTTCCCCTCATTCATTTTTATGATTGTTGCATTTTTGTTTGGGATCCATTTTCCTGAAAACTTTCCTTAATGATCTAAAACTTAGCAGGTTCACATCTAGCTGTCAAAAACCTTTATAAATCAATTATGATTGTAATAGAAATAGAAAAAGCTACAGTTATTAGCTTTAGTGCCGAACTGTGTATAATGAAAATGTGAACGGATGTATTTAAATATTTATCAGGTTTTGAAATGGCAGTTCCCATAATGCTTCTGGCAAAGCATTATGGGAATTGTGTCACAAGTCCATAGTGTCTCTTTTGTCCTGGCTCCCTCTCCTCTCTTCTGTTTCTCCTCAGCCCCAACCGGCCGCAGCAGATGGCTTCCCCTCCATGAGCCTGGTTCTGCTGGAGGTTTCTTCCTGTTAAAAGGGAGTTTTTCCTTCCCATTGTCGCCAAGTGCTTGCTCATAGGGGGTCGTCTGATTGTTGGGGTTTTCTGTCTAATATTTTAGGGTCTTTACCCTAACATATAAAGCGCCATGAGGCGACTGTTGTTGTGATTTGGTGCTATATAAATAAAATTGAATTGAATTGAATCAGAATTAAAACACTGAGTTTGTTGCCACAGGTTCAGCAATGCTGATGGAAACAGAAAACTTGTTCACTCAAGTGTTCAGTAATTCCTAAAGTTTTTACTGTGTTTAAATTTGCTTTATGTATATTCAATTCAAATCAGTTCAATTCAGTTTTATTTATACAGCGCAAAATCACAACAACAGTCGCCTCAAAGCGATATTTGCTGTGTATAAATGCCTATACATTTGAAGTGGACATGTTATGTGTTTCGTTGTTTTCTGTCCTTACGCACTCACCAGCTACTTTATTAGGTACATCTCATTAGTGCTTGGTTGGACCCCCTTTGCCTTCAGTATCAGTTCAATAGTGCATACCAAAGGTGCTCTATTAGATTGAGATCTGGTGACTGCGGAGGCCATTTCAGTACAGTGAACTGGGCAGGCTGTGACGTTTAAGCGATGCTCCGTTGGTACTAAGGGGACCAAAGTGTGCCAAGAAAACATCCTCCACACTATTACACCACCACCAGCCTGAACCGTTGACACAAGGCAGGATGGATCCATGCTTTCATGTTGTTTATGCCAAATTCTGACCCTACCATCTGAATGTCGCAGCAGAAACTGAGAATCATCAATCCAGGCAATGTTTTTCCAATCCTCTATTCTCCAATTTTGGTGAGCCTGTGCAAATTGTAGCCTCAGTATCATGTTCTTAGCTGACAGGAGTGCCACCCGTGTGATCTTCTGCTGCTGTAGCGCATCTGCTTCTAGGTTTGACATGTTGTGTGTTCAGAGATGCTCTTTTGCATACTTTGGTTATAACAAGTGGTTATTTGAGCTCTTTTTGGCATCAACAAGGCATTTTCACCCAGAGAACTGCCACTTACTTGGTATTTTCTCTTTTTCAGACCATTCTTTGTAAACCCGAGACATGCTTGTATGGGAAAATCCCAGCAGATCAGCAAAATACTCAGACCAGCCTGTCTGGCACCAACAACTATGCCATGTTCAAAGTCACTTAAATCACCTTTTTTTCCCCCATTCTGATGCTTGGTTTTAACTTCAGCAGGTCGACTTGACCATTTCTACATGCCTAAATGCACTGAGTTACTGCCGTGTGATTGGCTGATTAGATGTTTGTGTTAACAAGCAGTCGGACAGGTGTACCCAATGAAGTGGTTGGTGAGTGTATATACACTGCTACAATGGTAGATGCCTATTTTTAACATGGCTTCAAAGGGGAAGTTTTAAATAATGAGGTCAGCATATGTGCAGGTAAGCTCAGCCTTCAAACTGCTCTAAAAGCTCGATTTCAGACAGCTTTTTTCACTCTTTGTTCCACTCTGATGTTAGTGAGAGGGGACATCCTTAATATAGTTATCTGAGACACAATGCTCTGATTATGAGCGTAGAAGCCCCACCCAAGCACTATTTAAAACTTCTATTTGTGAGGGGCAGCCAATCAGAAGAAAGCTGGCTTAAAGGGAGGCTCGTTAGAGACAACACAACAACTGATAGGCTGCACCAAAGCCCAGCATAAGAAAAATAAAGATTACTCTGAATCCGAGGATGAAAATATGGAACAGGAAACCAAAATGATGGTATAAAAATGACGGAATTCCGAGTTTCGGCTTCCTACTTAGGAGGTAAGCAAGGTAAGTAAGACTGTGCTACCTGTTAGCTGCTTCTTAGCTTTTGTTTGTTGACACCTTTTTTATCAATAGAGGTATGCCCGTTCAGCAGTTAGCATTTGTTGCTTGGAGTGTCCTCATGCATGTCCAGACAACTATCATAGGACTAATTTATTAGTCAAGAAGACTTAAAAATGTAACAATTCTTAAGAAAATTCAGGTCTTACAAAGAGCATATTTTGATGATTTATGGATTTTTGGATGGATTGGTTTTTAGAGATAACAATATATGGAAAAAGAGTATGCTTAATTGCCTCAGTAAGCATTTTACCAGTCGCTGCTCCAAAGTGTATTGATAAATGAGCCAAATCAGACAAACAACTGACTTTAAACTTCATTTCCAAACCACAGTGCGGACCTGTTGCTTAAACCTCCAGCTGTATATTTCCTGCCTCAGATTTCTCCTTCAGGGCCCCTCACAGTTTGAAGCCTCTCCCTTACAGCAATGTTCTGTAAGTGGGCTGAGAATTAGTAGCTAAGCATCCTAATTCCTTATCCGAAATCATAAACACGTACAGAGTAATCCATCCTCAAACTTACCTCCTTCTCAGATTTCTTGGGCTCCAGCAGGGGGTGCCAGTGTGCAATGGGCTTCCGCGGATAGGCCAGCATTTCGTTCCAGTGGTCCCTGCCAAGTCCCTCAGCACTGCATCCAACCCTCATCACACCAATGATCTCATTATGACCTACCCTGTGGGGACACGCACATACTGGTATGAATACGTCTGATTTAACTTGACGCGACATCTCATACATCACATTGTTTGTAACTGTAAGACGCCCATTTTGTAATCAAAGGAGACACGAATCTGAGTGTGGACGTCCTGACGATTGTTGCGGTGGCTCTGCAGCTGATTGTCTCTGTGACAGCAGAACTGACTTGCTTCAAAACTGATCTCTGCTCTGTTAACAATGTGTGAAGTGTAAATGAAAGCAACACATAATCCCCTAGATTATTAGCACCACCGGATTTAATCCTTGCATAATAGCAGACTGTAAAGAAAACACTAGGGGCTGCACTTCTAATCCTGGTATGGCTCTGTTAATAAGAAAGACAAAATCTGACATTTAACACATGCTCTTTCTGTCAGCTGTCTGCACTTCATCCTCTTTTCCCTTTTATAGGTTCAGATATTGTAAACATAAAAGTGCTGTAAAGCACTCTTCATTTTCTGAATAACTACAATTCAAACATTGTGTTTAATAATGTATTCCTTTCTTCACAAAAATAGCTTTTGCCTCATCAAAGACGTCTCCTACTTCACATCAAGTATTTTGTTTTTATTGGGCCATGATAACCTTTGAAATTATACTAGTCAAAAAAAGAAATGCAAATTTGTGTTTTAAAGAGATTTTATAGACCAATGCTATATGTATATACAAGACGTCGAATACAAGGTATGGCCTCCTCCGAATGTGATGCAAGCAGTCACCTGTCTGCCTATGGACTGCACAAGTGTGTGGATCTGTTGCTGAGGAATCGCTTTCCGTTCCTGGGTAGGTGCAGCCTGCAGCTGTGCAGTGGTCATTAGTTGCAGTTGTCTCTGATGAACACGTTAACCCAGCGTGACCCAGACGTGTTCAGTAGGAGATTTATTGTCACTAAATGCTGGCCAGGCAAGTGTCTGGATATGCTCCTGATCCAGGAAGGCCTGCGCTGCTCTGGAGGTGTGGGGGTGGGGTGCTGCCACACAAATGGCACAATTACAGGTTGGAGAATCTTATCTCGGTACCTGTGTCCAGTCAGATTTCCTCCAAGAACAATCAGATCAGAGATGGTGCTCTCATGGACATGCAAGGCTGCAGCAACAGTTCGGACATACATGCCACCACGCAGCATGCCAATAGACTGGCTGTGGTCGACTTCAGTCAGTTGTGGCATGGTGGCACGGTTGACAGTGTTGTGCATACACTGTCTTTTTGTGTTCTGAGACCACTGGCTTGAGAATGCAGTTAACTGAACCAATTCTGAGATGTACGTGTGAGTTAATTCTTGTTTGGTAACCAAATGGCCAATCCTGCAACTGACAAAAAACAATCAACTGGAACCGAAACCGAAATATACTCACGGAATATGTTTGCGTTTTCTAATACATTAAAATGATGTACTGAGAAATGGATTTAAAACAAAGACTGAAAACAAATTCCATAACATAAAGCTTTTTTTGACTAGTATAGTTTCTATGCATCAAAATCGTCCTGTTCATATATCTCACACTGAACTTTAAGGTGAGCAAAAACAAATCTGTTCACCTTGAGCAGATGACTGTGAAAACAGTCTTCTAGTGTCAAACCCTGCACATGCATGATTCTGCACGAGTAAGATGATATTTTATTAATTTTCCTGCTGGTTTCTGGTAAACCCAGAGCGCTGCTAAAATTGAGCGTAGCATTAGTTTTTGCAAACCACAGATTCAAACTCAGTTGTTGGTCCAGGCAAATGAGCTTGATTTTTCATAGCTGATTCCCTTCTGCACGTCCTATTGGAAAATCTCGTATGAGCTGTACTATTTACGCTTCTGTGGCCTGCCCACAGTTGTTGGTGCCTCTGCAAGCCACCTTGCCCCCGAACTCCTCCATTTCATGCTACTTCTGAATTAATCAATGTAATGTCTGTTGCCATTAATGCCTGCTCTGCTCAGGAGTGAGCCATATTGCCTAATATATTGATGATGGAATAGCAGATGATGGAATAGCAATCTTATTTTCACTAAATTGGTCCTGACAGAATAAGAATCACTACACTTGCACACTTATTACATTTATTTTGATTATCAGTCAAGCCATCACAACTGCGGTGGCATCTTCAATGAAAGGTCAAACACACTAAAATATAGTACTGCATGGTTCAGCTCACGTATGCACGTACAAATCGTAGTCCATGACAGAGATGTGCAGGCTGACATGGTCCATACTGTCTGGTGGGATGTCAAAGATGATGGCCTCATTGTAGGTGGGATTCAGGGTGTTCTTTTTAATGCTCGTCTTCTTCTTTTTCAAACGTCTCCCATCACAGATGAGCGACACTTTCACGTAGGGATCTGATCGGTGAGAGAAAAAGAGGATAAACAAGGACAGAAAATGTGACTTTATACTTGAATATCATCGTGTTTGGACAACCTCCAAGTTGTCCATCTCTTTCAGGAGCTGCCAGAGCAGTAATTATCATGAAGATCAGGCCTCTGGCATTATTAAAAACAACAAAGCTTCAGTGGTTGCCTTGACTGCCAAAACACCTTCAAAGATGTCCATGAATATAGTGTTAACAATGTTAACATGCAAGCAACCCTGGGGGAAGCAGGAATCTGTAATGTGCATGAAAGTAGATGAGTCAGTGCCTTGTCTACACAAAGAGAATGGGAGGCCATAGATAGCTGCTAAAAAGCATGACTGAGAGAGCCTCCTGAATGCTGATTTCAGTCTTCATCTGTCAGTAATAAATTGCTTTGTTTGTTCTATTATACCACACTAGTCAGATGTAAGCTGACTTAAAGTTATAAAAAATAAACCGCCCAAAATGCTTGAAGGCACAGTTCAGTAGATTGAAATAATGGCAGTCAGCTAAATCCCCCAAAACTGAAAGGATTAAAATTCTGAAAAACATAAAAAAAAAGTAAAATGTGATTAAACATGGAAAATTACCACATTCACTCTGAATTATACCTGAAGCCTGGCATTTAATGTGCAATAAATGTCACATTTTACAAGTGATATCAGTATTGTAGGGAAAACATTTAATAGAAAAGTGGAAAGGCGGAATATTAAAATAAACACGACCGCCTGAAACTATTTGCTGACAATATTGAAAGTGCTGCATATTAATATCTGCTGATATAAACAGAACACAGAATTAGGGAGAGAGCTTTCCACTGTTTGTTCATTTAATCTGACATGCTTACAATTGGATACTCAAAGGAGGACCATTCATTTTGAGTCACTGCAGCTGTAAGTGCATCACGCAGTCGCAACACAACACACCTGAGTATCCAGTGATGTCCATGGCCTTTAGGTTCCTGCACTTGATGACAGTAAGTGTGAGTCTGCCTGCGGTGGGCAGGTAGCATAGTGAGAACATGATCTCTCCAAGGTCAACACTTTCCTGTGGGAAAACACACACACACATAGGCGAAAAAAATCTCTTTTAGTTTCACATTGACATTCAGCACGGACACTTCGATCCAGAGTGAAGTGATGTACAATAAGTGTATTGTCTCTTACTGAAGGTTTGTTTCTGGGATCAATGCTTATATTTTGTTTAAAGTCAGCTCTTTGTAACCACTACAGCACTCAGATTCAGTGAAGCAAGGACTGCATAATGCACTATTGGGTTATCTGTTATTCTAACCTCAATTCTGAAGATGTCTGATGCCCCTGATGATTCGCACAGCTGAGACTAGCCATCTATTCAGAGCACAGATTACACATAAAGATGTATTAAAGAGTCTATTTGATGTAAAATAATGCAACATTTCCCTTTGCATTTTTGGCTCAAAAAACAGTTGCATTGTGAGCCTGTTCTTGGATCTATGCACCATTCATTTCAGGTTAGATGCAGCAAGGGTGCAGGTGTATTGTGAGCTTTTATTATATTTTCTATCATAAAGCACACTGCAGGTAGGAGAGTTGTATTGTCTGCACTTTCTTCGCCATATAGTTCATCTGTTTCTAGGCGGACATTTTATTTCTTTGTTACACTGAGGCAGCAGAGAGATGACAGGATATGAAAGTGCAGCCGGATTTGAAACAAGGATGGCACTGCCCAAAAGGGAACTGTAAGCACTAATAAGCAACCTTGAAGATGAAACTAATCATTTCTAGACAGATGCATAATAACATTTCTTTATTGATTGTAACATTGTAAGAAAGTAGACTAAGACCCTAGAGCCACCTTGAGGTCTAATTGCAGTCATTGTCAGTGTTTAGTCACTTGGCATGCATCTACATTTCTTTGCATAGATTTTACACTACTCAAACAGTCATTCTAGGACCCAAAAAAGGTCTGCCCTGCATTCAGTTTCATAAGGCTAGACATCTCTGAACAAGATGTAAATGGAAGTTCACAAATCCTTTGATCAGTTTTTGCCTTTGCATTTGCAGACGATTATGAGAAAAACAGTTATGAATTATTAAGCAAATGTAAAGCCGGAAAGCAGGACACATATATTCTGTATTTTAAACGACTTGTTCATCATTTGAGCATGATTACATATGTAATATTCTGAAACAAATAGTACATATTTACTGTATCTGACATTTGCAAAGAGATTCTTGACTCTTCTATTTTTAGAGTAAAGAGCGGGACTCCACCCAGCAGGTACATTTGGGCAATGCCAGAGGTTGATTTCCTTGCCAAAACTGCGTCGGACAAACAAGGACAAATTAGTTGGAGAATGAATAAATAGAAGTGTAATTTTCTATTAAATGAGTTAGACAAATTAGATTTGACCTGTTTTCTCTGAATCTGTGGCTCCTATTTCCAGTGTAACAGTGTTTTATTATGTTGATGAGAAGGTGTTAATATTTCAGAATTATATTACTCTAATGTGTTTTGTGTGAACTGACCAGCTGGCAACTGGATTCATCTGTGTCCAATCAAGTCCTAAATCATTAACAATATGCACCTGCAGACTAAGCCACATATGGGGTGACTAATGGTGCGTGCCTTAGTTTGCACTGAGGAAAGCACAACATGGACTGAAATGTTTGGACTCTTTGAACTTTTTTTGTTGGCACAGCCCTGTAATGTATCAAAAAGAAATATTTAAAATCCAGACTCTTGTCTGAACTTTTTTTTCCATTCTCTTTGTGAGAGTCTTCCCTTTGTGCACCATAACTTTTAATCATTTTCAGCTAAGACTCATGGAATTACAATTAGTTTTGCATGATTTTAGTCATAAGCCAAAGAATCTGGGAGGGTGGGGAGATCCAATTTTGACCTGATCACCCTGAAGCCCATGAATGTCTAAATCAAATTTTAATGCCAATCCATCCAATAACTGTTAAGGCATTTCATTCAAGACCACAAATGTCAACTTCATGAAGTCTCAAGAGGAAAAGTGAGGGGTCACTGATGTTAGTAGCATTTATCCTCTTGGGACCATTAATTAAACTTCATGCCACATTTTCCAATTTCTCCATAGATGTACTGCCACTCTTTTTACTAGTGGTCACTGATAGACTATCATTATATATAAAAAAAACAAACAAACAAACAAACAAAAAACAAAAAAACAAAACCAAAACACTTGTATATTATATTTATTATAAATAAAAAATTAACATTTTAATTTAGCTCCATTAAATTAAA
>VVAS01009023.1:3090-20702 GCA_015103295.1 Ptychochromis oligacanthus
ATTATTTGTGTATAAAAAAGGTGTTATGTTTCTTTTATATCCCAGATTGAACCTGAGAAAAGTCTACATGTACCAGCAACAAGACAGGAACAGTGGCAGCCTACCTTACCAACTCTATTTGAACAGCAATGAAATGTGATGCTGAGTCACCAGAAGCATAGAAAATAAACAGGGCTGCAGCTGAAACCAGTATTGTTCTAATATTAATTTAAAAAAAAAAAAATATGCCTCTTAATTTTTTCTGTTTTTATACTTGATACCATTCCAAAAATGGTATAGAGTATCAAGTATTTTCCAGGGTATCGCTACCAAGTTTGAAATTCTAGTATCGTGACAACCCTAGCTAGCAGAGCAGCCTAGCGTGTCCAGTTCTGCGGGCCGTGGCGTAACTGAGTCGAGTGCATGCAGCAGGGAGTCTGAGTGGTCATGAAAGCTGGCTGGAGGGCTCCAGCAGACTCTAGACTCTGCTCCTATATTAATATATTGTTGGTAGGAACAGACTGTAAAACCTGACAGACGAGGACAGTAGCCAGCAGAGAGCTCCCTGATGCATATATACAAAACGAAACGAAGTGCACAAGTACCCTGAGCATGTTTCAGTTTTCTGACAGCAACCTATGAGGTCAGTAGAGTTTCTCATCAAAGCTGATACTATGCAAATAGTAGGCCCATAGCAGTACAATAACCTCACACATCCATCAGGCCCTACTCCCCATCCCCGTCTCTCAACCCACCCATCACAGCAGATCACGTTGGCAGAACTTATCATGGCATGTGCCAGTGTGTCATCCTCCCAATTAAAATTCTGTATCAGCAGACCCCCTACCCCCCCAACCCCTCCCCTCAGGGGTGAGTTGTCACCTTGCAGGCCCTCACTAGTATGGTGTTATAACACACAGACACATAGAGACCTCTTGTTGTCGGGCTAAAAATACACCTGCAGCGCCAGTGCTGTCAGTTTTGGCTCAGACAGCTATGCTAACTAGGTTTGCTGGTAGTGGGAAACTTTAGAGTGCTTGTGGCAAGGGATAAGGGAAGATAATAAGCTTATTTCCTCGTCTCAATAACTGAATTTCTGACTGCACCATTTCTCATGATATCCTTTTTGACATGTTGTCTTATTTCGAGATAAACAAAGGGTTTTTCTCTGTAGTGGTGCAAACTTTTTATTTCAAACTGAATACTTCCTTGTTTGTTTTCACTCATAGTTTGGACCCTAGGGTCAGTCTGTGGACATTTTTCATGTACACTTGACAAAGCAGCCCCCGTCAGGCAGAGGTGTTAAGCAAGGTAGACATTTAGCATTATGTCATGCATCTGCTTTTGATCAAAGTAAACATCCTGGAACACTGGCACTCAGATGACACACAGGTACTCAGATGGCACAGATCCACTGGCTGGCTGGCTTTCTGAGCTCTTATAATATTGCCTGGCAGCTGTGAAAAAGTTTCAAGAGTTGCTACAGACAGCAAAAAGCAAACACCAACAGCAATACTCTTTTAAAAGAAAAGCCTGTTTACATCTAATATAACACTAAATTGATTTAGAAAATTTTGTTAATAATGAATTATTAATTGAATCATTTGTCATAAATCATTTCTGGTCTTAACTAAATATTTATGTAAATATTTAAATATTTACATAGGCCTAAAAAACTGTAGATTTCATTGTTTCATTGATTTTGACATGTACTACTCCCTTTACAAAACAGCAGTTCTTTAATGGGTTTCTTAATCAGCCATTCACAAACACACACACACACACACACACACACACACACGCTCACGCCGCCATATAAGTTGCTCGCCTGTCAACTATGCAATTAAAGGGAACCTGCTTTAACACCTCAGCCACAGCCATCCCCTAGAGGACAGCAAAGAACCTAAACGTTCCTGTCATCAAATGTTTTCTATGTGAGACCCTACTTACAGAAGTCACTGACTCAACAGTGATTATCTATACACTGTTCTTTACATTCAGAACATCATCAATGATGAACCTTACACTGAGTGAGCAGTTGGACACAGGCCACATTGTGTTTTGTTACAAAGATTTGATCCCTTCAGATGCTCATTTAGCAAAAGTGCTTTATCCTACTGTATGATGCACGCAACTAAATATTCATGGACATCTGTGTGCCAGCATCAATGAGTAAAGTGTCTGATGAACAAACAGACTCAAAGAAGTTTATCTGCTGAGTGTACAGAAACCCACTGGTATGAATAATGAAAGCCCGCTGCTCAATAATAAATGTCTGCATGCTTGCACTGTGCAGCTGTGCTTGTTTGGCCTGTGAGGGAAATTTCATTATACTAACTCCCTTGCTGTTCATACAGACGTGAAGGACACGCACACATACTTACCACAGCAACAACCCCTGTGAGCCTAAACAACAAAAAACACTAACATCAAAAAAGAAAAATCACTAAAGAGCAAGTGCAAATTTACAAGCTCAAAGCAAAGGAGTGATATTCGATCCAGCCTACAAGCCAGTTAGGCTATTTAACTTTTGTAACCTTCTGCTTGCTCTCCTAAGTTTTTTTGGGGCATTTGTCCAAATAAATTTTTTTGCTACCTAACTTTTGATTCACTACCTAGTAAAGTCAACATCACCTTTGTGGATGGTCTGGATGGGCACTTAATCACTTTTTTTTTTTTATTAATTTATTCTCACAAAGCAGACACATTTGGACTACTTTTGGCACTTATGGCTCAGTGTGGTTGTCACATTTTGATACACTGCTGTGGGGTAAAGTTTGACAGCCCTTGGAGGTCCCCTTACGCCATTTTACAAGCTGCATGTCTGACTGTTGTGAATGTGTCACGGTAAAGAACCTTTAGCCAAAACAGTGTCATCCAAACACCTTCAAACTCGACACTGCACTTCCTCAGATCCAAAGCAATACAGACGCCAAGTGAGAAGTGGCTCGGTTGTCGAGAAAAGTGAAGAACAGAGAGACATGCATACAGCAGATTCTTGTTATACTAGATTGCTGGTAAAGTAAAGCAGATGCCCTCTCGGTTTCAGAACCCAGCTGTCGCTTTATTTCTTATTCTCATCTTCTCCAGTGTCCGTTGCATTCTTTCTGTTACCAGCTGAACTCTGCAAATCTTCTTACATGTAACACTAAACACTTAAGTTGTCTTCCTTTAATGTTTTCCTGTTTCTGGCAAACAATGAGATGACTCACTGCTGCTAGTCTATAGCAGTGTCCTTGGCATCTTTGCTTTTGCATCAGAACCTTTGTGCACACTTTTCTGAATGAGAACACACAATGGTTTGTGTGTCTCAGCTGGCACATCCAAATCTCTAAAAAATAAAAAAAAACTAGGAAAAAGTAGTACATTGGTTTTATTGGTTAGAAAGCTAATCTTTGTTTATTAATGAGAAATATAAATTTGCAACAAATAAATTCTAAGTCATATAGTTCACTTTAAATAAAACAAATGCATGCCAAATGAAATTTAAGTCATTCTATTCACCCTATTTTCTCAGTTGGTATTCCATAGAAATTGGAAGGGTGTTTCACTAAAGATTCTTTGTGAAAGAAGATGGATCCACCTTCTCTAGCTACACAACACCGCACAAGTCTAGTGCATATCCATGTAACCTTTTTAAGGTCTTTTCTATATGCATAAAATTGGACAGTTTCAAGTCTCAAGAAAAACCACAACTTCTGTTGTAAGTTTATAAAGTTTTCAAGCTCTTGTGCAGAGATGGAAGTTGTCCAGACAAGAGACAAAGAGAGAGAGAAAGAGAAAGAGGGGAATATGATGTTGAGAGAGAAAGCGATAGGGGAAGCTTGCGGCAGAGTAAAAAAAGCAGCGTGGGTGGTATCAGGGGAAAGAGAGAGAGAGATTATCTTTTCTCATTGAGATCAATGCCTGAGTCCACAACAGGGGCTCTGTGTTCCAGGGCAGAGAGACACGATAAATAAGAGAGGATTTCTACTGGGGAGTAAAAGCTAATATTTCATTGATACTGCAGTTTTCCCCATTTATTGCAGTACAGTAGGCACTGTGATTGGGTACTGTACAATGTACTGTTTCACATTCATATGACTGAAGTAAATACCCCAGAGGGGAACGTGTCAAAAGCAGTTATTCTGAGCATAAAGTGACATGAATCACAAGATATGGCACCCTGCGCCTGCGCCTTAACCACTCACAGTTTCATGATGATCACTTCATTGCACCTCTATCCATCCACCTAGCTCCGGTGCAAAAGCGCAAATTCAGCACACTGTGGATGAACTGTTCTTCTGTCAATTCCCTTTGATCTACATCTAAGAATACGTCATGGTCTCAGACTGAAAAGAAGAGAGGTGGTTTTAAAGTCTAGTGATGTAGCTTGGAGGCAAAGTGTATTTCAGTCTCCCTTGCACCACTGCCTTGTGCACAGTGGAAAAAGTTTAAATAATGGGGTGGAGGGGGAAAAAAAAGAAAAAAAGAAAAATCCCTTTGGTCCCTTTTAACACCTATAAATTAACCTGCAAATCATCATGTGTAACTTCTAAACTTCAAAAATGATTTATTTTTATTATAAAAAAAACAAAAAAACAACCAGTTCCAATTTTTTTCCTTGTGCAAACCTTCCTTTACATGTTGAAAGTCTCAAACCTGAGAGACACACATGAGACACACTGCCATTACCATGAACCACCATGTTTGTGAAAACAACAACAGCAGCATCCATTTAAGACCATTCAGTGAACTCAGTGGCGTTTGGCACCAACTGCGAGATGGTTATGTGAGAGATGCAAGAGGGAAATCAGGGCAGATTTGTGGGCTAAACTGGACCGATCAGACAGCGCCCACGGCAGCTGTGCAAACCTCTCATATGCTGTCTCTTGAGTCTGTGTGCAATGTCACAGTTTGTATCTGTGCATGAGAGATGATTCTGGGAGTATAGTGCCTGCAGACCAGGATAGTGATAGTTAGTGAAGGTGCCCTTGCTGTGAGGAGGCCTGAGGCAGCACCAGTTGGTTCAGAACAGCAGGCATGACCACTGGCATGATATCAAGTGCTGGTTTGATCATGTCCTAACTGATTCAGCCAACTACTACATTTTCTAATGATACAATACATAATCAAGCAAGTCACAAGCTGTATTCTAACTTTGTGCACACTCTAACATACCAAACCTTGGACTGTCAATCCAACACTTATAAATAAAATAAATATCAGTGTTTAAATACCATTTAACTGACTTGGTGGAAAAAAAAACTGTCAAGTGACTTATTTGGTAAAATTCTATGTAACACAATGTATTTCTCAGGTTTATCACTGCCGACTTGCTACTGTGTAAAGAACGAGAGATGGGTGACAACTGCCACATGGCTCTGTATGACTTGAACATTAATTGAGTGCTCTAAAAGTGTAACTAGTTAATCATTAAACAGCTGTAACACAAAGAAATATTATAAACTATAGTATTTAATGCATATTTCGGACTTCAAAAGTGATAGTAATAGGTGGTCCTACGGTACAGGCCGGTCACTGCCCTCTAGGCCTTTTCCATATATAGAAACAGTTTGCTCATTAGGGTCAAAAGGTCAGCTTCAGGCATTTTTTTTAATGACCTGTGTCTCATGACATCTCATCACCCCCACACTGGCCTCCTCAACCTCATGCGCACACACTTGATCCCGAACACAACGCTTTAAAATCCCCCTGTAAGGCAAAAATGGCAGGTGAACATCCTCTGCATGCAAATGCAAAGAACACTGGGGTGGGAGGAAAGAATGAATCTCTACGAAGAGAAAAGGGGCTAAGAAAGACAAAATGTAGGTCTAACAGGCTTGTATTAAGAGCACTGTACAAGATTTGACTCAATTAAGGCTTTGGTCATTCACTTACTCTGTCATTATATTGAATAATGGTAAAGACACTGACTCCCCAGGCCTGCCAGGCAGTTTTTCTAAGTAGTGAGAAGAGATTTTTACATTGTAGCAGACTTACTTAAGGTGTCTGCATGATTCAGTTCGCTATATTTAGATCAGCACTGTGTGTGCATGGGTCCAGAGACACAATACGGTCTTCCATCCACACCCTCACTTACACATTCCACTCATCCATATAGATTTGATCATTAGATCAAAACACAACTGCAGTTTCTTGTCTCTACAGAAGGCAATACGGGTGACAATGGGACAAAGATGAGGGAGACAAAGCACCTCTTGGTCCCTTTTCTCCCTTTTTCTTTTGGCTGTCACCAGGCATTGTGAGGCTCTCTGCTCGTCTCCAATCAGCACGTCTTGAAAGGGAAGCAAAATCCAATTCTTCCTACAGGTATAAAGCCCCTGACTTGCGTATTGTCTCTAGTTGGTTGCCTCTGTTTTTTCCCCTCTTCTTATCAGTGGGCATATTTCAAGCCCCCCAGTCTCCTCAGTGGTATTAAGTGAGGCCTGTGTGTGTGTGTGTGTGTGTGTGTGTGTGTGTGTGTGTGTGTGTCCACATGCACAAGTAACAGAATAAGAAAGAGACAGAATCTATAGTGGCTGTTATCTCTGCTCCCACATGATTCTTTGTTATCTATCATGGTGGGTCAGACTTTGGCTTGTCTGCCATCCCCCTCATCACTGCACCCCTGAGAGTGTGTGTGTTAGGATATCTGAGTCATCATGCCCTTGTCAATCACAGTCACCACTGCATCGTTCGACAACCCAGAGCTCTCTCTGCCCCTCTGCTACTAGATAAGCACTTCCTAAGCTTGCTCATAGTCCACCTCTTTCTATTTCCCCACACATAAGAACCCTTCACCTTACAAACACAGGAGTGTCTTCAGATCCTGATCAGATATACAGTAGATACTACAAGGAGCCTCTTTGCCTGACTAAGATGGTATACTCTACATATATTAGAACTCATAATCATAACCACTTAAGTCCAGTCTTAGAAACAAGGTTCTTTAAACTACAGAAAATATTTTTGTAATTTTTGACTCAAGTCAAAGCCTGGGAAAACATATTATCTTCTGTTTTCTTTAAATAAGCAGAGTTTGGGCATTTGCATGTAATAAGACATTCAATTTAACACACTATTTCAACAGCACCACTGCAATTCCATGTTTGGTAGGCATTTCTCTTCTTTTTCTTGGATATTAAAAAGTATACAGTGGTAAGTGGTATACAGTACTGTGCAAATGTCTTGAGTCACTCCTCATTTTTTAAAATATTTTCCTAGGAAAATAGGGAAAAAAAGTGCAATGATTTATTGAAACATATGCAAACATACATGTAAATACGAGCCTGAAAGTCAGTATTTGGTATGACCAACTTGTTCAACACAGCCTGAACTTTCTTGGCAAGCTTTCTTGTAATTTCTTTAAGTAGTCTTCAGGAATAGTTCTGCAGGCTTCTTGAAGGATATTCAAAGTTCTACTTTGTAAAGATGATCCCACACTACTTCAATAATGTTGAGTAGGGTGGCTCTAGGGAGGCCAATCCATGACTGATAATGTTCCATTGTGTGTTTTTCTATCCAGTTATGCTTTTACTGCATTGGCAGTGTATTTAAGATCATTGCCATGCTGAAAAACGAAGCTGTTGCCAATCAGACGCTTTCCAGATGGTATTGCATGGTGGATCAAAATCTGACGGTACTTTTCTGTGTTCACAATTCTATCAGTTTTGACAAGATCCAACGCCACTGGCTGAAATGCAGCCCCAAAGCATGACAGAGCCTCCACTGTGTTTTACAGATGGCTGCAGACACTAACTGGTGTACCACTCCATAAGACCTGTTCCCACTGATTTTCAGTCCAGTTCTTGTGTAATTTGGCATACCTCAGCCTTTTCTCCCTGTTTCCATTCCTCATAATGGCTTCTTGACAGCCACCCTGAGACCATTTCTGATGAGCTTTGTAGATGGAGGGCTGAAAGGCAAGATGCCTCTCTCAGGTCCTGTGTTTTTGCTGTTTTGTTTTTTTTTCCTGTTTCTTAAGGACATAAATGTTGGATTCTGTTATTCTGCTGTGGATAGTTTTTTTTAGGCTTGCCACTTGTACTTTTGTCCTCCACTTGTCCAATTTCCTCAAAATTTTTAAGGACACACTGTGCACCATGCTGGGATATGCCACATTTCTGGCTGATAGCACTTTGGGAATCACCTTGTTGGTGCAAAAATATTATTTTATGCCTATCAAACTGTGTCATCTTTGGCATTTTTCAGAGAGTCAGCTAAAGAATTGGGAACAAATTATGTGTTTTTGTGACAGGCTGGTAGCAACAAAGTGCCTAAAGATACAATTTAAAATTGGTTCTTTGCTAAATTGTCAGTTATGTGTAGACACACCACTGGTTCATCCCTTGAGTCAGGTGCCTTTTTTTATACTTGAATGATTCATAGGTCAGTGTTAAGTAACCCAGAGCTCTCTCTGCCCCTCTGCTACTAGATAAGAGCTTCCTAAGCTTGCTCATAGTCCTCTTTCTGTTTCCCCACACATAAGAACCCTTCACCTTAGGTGCCTTTTTTATACTTGAATGATTCATAGGTCAGTGTTAAGTGGCTTAAGAAACAAACTAACAAGCAAAAAAAACCAAAAACGTTCCTCTAAAAATGGTCAGGTCCGAGGACTTGACTGAAAATGAGTGAAAAAGCACCCAATGTCCAAAGAAAAACTTTGAAAGACCTTCAGAAAGCCTTGAAAACTATTGCTGAAGACCACTATTAAAAAATTACAAGAAAGTTTGGCTTGTTGGAAGTAAAATACAAAGAATGAGGAGTGGCTCAAGGCTTTTTGCACAGGAAATGTATATGACCCAGTTCAGCTATTAGAACAATCAGAGCGTTGATTTAGTCAACATAGTAGCAACATGCAACAAGTAGGTATGCAAGTCTTAATGAAAGCAATGAGACCAGTTATTCTTTTAGAATAAAACTGATGGTACTCCTACTGATGGCAATAACAGTGGCGGTATAAACTAATCTTTTAATTTAGAGAACTTGAATAAAATTAAATGGCACATTTTGCTGAAATAAGCCTGCAAATAATTCTTCTATTCCTATGCTTTCTTAAAATTTGCTTTGGGAAAATTTTATTTAAAGCTCTAGGCAACATCTGCCCTGCTCCTGCTGCTTCCTCTCTGTTACTGAACTGTAATGTTACCTTTCCTTGAACCCACTTTAAATCTGGTCAATTCTTCAGACATGGCTGATGTCCAACTACGACATAATGTTGACCACAAAACTGGCAGTCATCATTAGCCTCACCGAAAGCAGTCAGCACTGAATGTGCAGCTCTCGCTTATGTAAAGTAGGACACGGCAGAGAGGACTGTAGTATACATATGTGAGAGACAGTGGACAAGAGGAGTGAGTGAGACAGGAAACACACAGGAAGCTTGTAATGAAGAGGGCGAGACAAACAGGGAAAAAAAAGAAGCTCTGCAGCAGTCCCAGTGCTGAGGCCAGGCCTGTCTGTCAGCACCTATCTGTCCTCCTGAGGCTTAGATACGTAAACCAAGCTCCTGCCTCAAGATGCCGCTATGCATTTATATAACCAAACACACTAAAGTGAAATGGCTCTTTGACCTTATCCTACACTTCAGAAAGGACCTACGTGGGCTGCCTCTTTACTCTTTAGCTGGAGGAGGATGGCTTTCCTCCAGGCAGCTCACACCACGCTCATTTAACTCCAAACACTACTTTGGCATTTAACAAGCTATAAAGCTGATTAAGTAAACACAGATAGACAGCATTCTTTGATGAATACTCATCTCCTATAAGCTGTAATCGACAGCTCAGAAGGGAGTGTTGGGACTGCCAGAAAATCTTCACCAAATGTAATACTCAGAGAGACCCCTAAGCAATCTTCCACCATCACAGCGATTGCCCTTTCCCCCCCCCTCTTGCCATTATGGACTGCTTTAGGACCTAAACAAGCTCTGAATAACCTTACTTGCAAACAATAGCCTCATTAGTACTGCAGTCCACATGCCGCTGTTTACAGGACTAACCTTCCCAGCTCGTCATGGATGTTTTGTGTTTTCTGTACACAATAATATGACTGCTTCCAAATACATGATCACTGTGCTATTGAATTTGAATTTCACCTCGTACCAACAGGTCAGACTGAAGGCACAAAAACTCTTTTAATTTGGAGGTTAAATTTCTGGTGGCAACAAAAACAACATCATTCACTAAAGTGTCTTTTCACTCACCAAGCTTCAGGCTTGACAAAACACATTTGTGGCACATAGTCAGGGCCAGATTTACTAAGTATTTTTCTCTTTGTTTCAGATCCTATTTCAGATTCGGCCACCAGAGATATGCATGTTATTTATCAAAATGGTGCACTAGCCTGAACACCTGTATTCTGCACTGAAGTGCACTTCTCTCCTTATGCACTGATGGGGAAAAAAAATAGAAAAACACAACCATTATTCTCATTTCCAGTTCCAGTTATTCTTGGACACTGCTAGAGCAGCTTTGCATGATTCACAGTTCAAAATGACAATATTTATCTTATACTGGGCCTTGACAGTTCATCCACTGTTGAAATTAACTGTTTTACCTCCTCTCCCTTTAAGTCAACTTGCTTCTAACTGGCTGCTACTCACAAACAAAAGGTTTGAACAGCAGGTGGGTAGGGCTTCTCTATTCTACCCTATTCTACCCTATTAGCCTGAGCTTTTAACTCACAGGGATCATGCATGCAAATGCTGCCCCTTATCATTTGAAACTTTGGCCATGTTTAACACGAATATCCTCAATTGTAATAGTATACATATGACAGAAAACATAGAAAAGGATAACTGGTAGCCTTTAAGTTTTCAAAGATCCCTTTTCATATTGTTATACTTCTGGGGAGGGTGTGTACTTCTGGTGTGGCTGCTAGGATGATACCCCAATGTGGTTTTGTAAATATAACAAAACCTACAGACAGGCTTCAGCTTTAAAATGAAAATGTATATATGTTTAAACGATGGAGCTCCTGGTGGCACATTTACTGCATTCTATTGTTGCTGGTATGCAATGGAAATGTAATCGACAGACCAAGTAATTCTGAATAGAAATGCATAATGTACTGATAAAGTTAGACAGCAATGGAACTGTCAACCAGCCAGGTGAAACCCGACAAACACAATTAACATTACTCTGCAGCAGGAAAAGAAAAGCATCTCCTACCATGGTGAAAATTCAGGGGGTTTTTTTGTGTGCTACCACGATCTGTTATGTCATTCATTATATTAATGGCGTGGAACTAGAACACATTAGAGGTTTCAGCTTAAAGTACCGACTGAAATAACTGTCATCAGTATTCTTTTTGCCACAGTCCTATTTGCATTTTGTGTTCTCAGCTCAAGCCAATTCTGTGTTGGACAGTCTACAGCCATCAGCATCCCGCTTCATGAAAACACTGCAGTAGTAAGTGGCTATGTCAAGCAGATGACAGTTCACAGTTACAGCTCACTGGCTGACTGGCTACACTCTGACCTCTGAGGCAATGAATCACATTCACACGTCAGCCATCTTGTGGTCCACTAAACAGCACTAACGTTTATTTAAAAAAAAAAAAAAAAAATTTAAAATGCACCAGTCCAGTATTCACAGACAAGCAAAAACACACACACACTGATTCTCCACTGCTCCAGATGTAGGACTAAGAAACAATCCATATGGACAATGCCAGTCTAGGAACATAACTGATCTGCACATGTATCACCTCTAATGTATATGAGCGCAAAAGAGTTTTCCCTCTCTTACATAACAGTAGCCTAGACATGCTCTTAGCTGTGGGCATGTGTCTATAAATGAAAGACAGTTATGTAAGCGACTGCTGCATCTCAGACCATTCGCATAGCTTGATAATTTAGAATGACTTTGGTTCATCATCATATTGGTGAAATTTTAACATTCTTCAGGCAGGCCTGACAGTAGATAACCACAATCAATAACCACCTCTATGCCTTTGCATTTCCTTGGGAACAGCACTGAATGCAACAGGAAGGGTACAGTATTTAGGCTTCTACTGAACCAAAACCTCCTCACACTGAATGTCTATCCTTTAACCAGTAAGAAATTCCTAACCTCCATCTGACCCCTGGTCTGGAGCAGTTATTTGTGCTGGAGTCTGACTGATTTATGATAAGCATCTGTAAAAAAACAAAACAAAAAACAAACCAACAAAAAAGAACAAAAAAAAAAAAAACAATGAACTGGTTATTGAATAAGACAGTTTAGAGAAGGTTTCTTGCAGAGGATTTAAGTGAATTTGGCATTTGCTGCTAACCATCAGTGACAAAGGAAAGGCGAGCTTGCCTCCACTTCCGATCTTCCCATCTGAGAGGGAAGAGTAGCTTACACTCACAGCCTCTGCTGGGCTTCCATCCAGTGCAAATCAGACAAGCCTTGTACTTGGGCCTCATGCAAATCAAAGCAGAGCTGGATCCTTGCTGTGAGCTGTAAATGAACAGCCAAATATTGGCTCCTAATTGAAGGCAGCAGTTGTCTGTGTGCACAGGCACCCCTGCTGTGAAACAGTGGACAAACACACTGGAGGTGAACACTAAGGTTACTGCTCCACTTGTTCTGCTCCTCTTTTCACACCTCTTTTCTCTGTTCCCTTTTGCATATTTTTATTAGCCATGGCTGTGCTATTGTCCTCTTTTAAAGACTATTTTTTATGGCATTTGTAGTTTTAAGGTATTTTATAGTAGTACCACTTTACAACTAATGTGACAATCTTCATTGTAACAACAATCTTGAGCAGATCTAAACCAAAGAAATTGTGTGATACATAATATGCCTGAGAGAAAATCTCATCTGCATCTTTTATTTTCTTCTTTATTCTTCTTGACTATAATCCTTTAATGTCTTTCCCTCTCTTCTCCTTACACACTTACCCAGCACAGAGAAGAAAAATGAGTGCTTATGAAAATCCTGATGAAAATGCGATGCGTCTGTAATTGAACACAGACGTACCGAGTCCTGACTAGAGAGATTCGAGCTGTGGCTGTGATAAAGGTGCTTTGCTTCCCATTTTCCAGCCTCCATCAATCATCACACATGATCACAATGACCAGGGCATCGGCCATTCCAGCTCAAAAAGAACCAATCGGTGAAATGAGTGAAAACAGGAGACTGTAGATACAGCCGAAATCAAGACAGAAAAAGAGCACACATATTCAAAATGAGAGAGAGACGGGTAAAATGGAAGGGATTATATTTTTATTCTGTGCTACACATTATGGTGGAGATGGCTACTTTGCCTAACTTTGAATATTCAAATACATTCAAATATGCACATGCTCTAAGTGCAGCTGAGGAGATCGTTTTGAAGTCAGGAGGCAGCATCTAGTAATGATAATAAACAAGGCAAAAAAATAAATGGTGACCTAAATGGGAAAGCATCTTACGGTTTAACTGCTTTGCTAATATAAACACCAAGAAAACTCTAACTCTGTGCATGCTATACACACACATACAGAGACGCAGCACTGTCAGTGCTTGAGCCAAAAGCTCCCAGGGAGAACCGCGTATCCAGTTTGCTCCTAAAGCAGATGAGAAAGGGATCGGACTACATTTACCTTTCAAACATACACCTGACACCAGGGGAGTGGCTTCAACAGTCCGTCGTTTACGCCATTGTGTAGCTCATTTTGGCTTTCAGTTGACAGAATAAGCCAGGTCAGTCATGGGACACCATGGTGCTCCATTTCCCAAATACCTGGCTATTATGACAAGTCGAGGGGGATTCTTTATTAAATTTGCAGCATGTGAGCCCAGAAAAGGCCTCATGACTGTATGCTGTGAGCTGGAAGTTGACAAAATATTTTAAGCCAATATTGCAGGCCATCAATCTTTTTCCTTTTGTTTTTATGTTTGTTTGTTTTTTTTTTTAAAATCAGCTGTGTACCATAGACTGCTAAGAGAGCACGAACATACCCTTTCTATCCCCCAAGCTGCATCCGACAGATATGAAATACAGCGGCAACTCAAGACAAATCCTTTCTAAAACTCGTCACAGCCTTAAGTGATGTGGTGAATGAGAGAACTCTTGCATATGTTTAAACACTGTGCAGCTGTGGCAGCAGGGGTGTGCTGTATAGACATAACAAAGGCAAACAGACTGAAGAGATACAAAGCAAGAGATAGAACAGAATTATAAAATAACTGCTACATTCAACTTGAGATAGATAGAGGGAAGACAGAAATGACAGAGGATACAAGATGGTGACAGAGGATACAAGATGGTGACAGAGGATACAAGATGGTTACAGATGGAAAAGGGTACCGTTAAACTCAGTTGGGATATCTTCTTTTTTGCACTGTTGACAATGCTAGAGAGACACTCTTTGACTCAGGCAAGTCTTTTTCAGAGTTACCTTGTCAAATCTCAGAGAGCCTGTCAACACCCTCTCCTCCCCTGTGTGAGAAGATAAAACAGAGAGGCCAAAGAGCCAGAATGGCTACTATACAAGATATGAGGGGGAAAAAAAGATTATATAAGACATTGTGTACCAGTTTTTTAAGACTAGAGATCAAGTTATGGTGCTCTGTGATAAATATATATATATATATATATATATATATATATATATATATATATATATATATATATATATATATATATAAAAACATTCTGGAGGGCTAAAAAGTCTTTCTTCCCAATAAAATTAATGTAATTTCTCTGAGAATGTTTCACCTTTGTTCCAGCGTGAGATTTTTAAAAGAAAGTAAAATGGTTTAGCAAAAAATTATCTGCCATAAGGCCCACTATGATAACTCCTGTCCCTGGAGTTAGAGAGAGGATTGGATTAGGACATGCAAGAAAAGCAAAAAAAAAGAGGAGGAAAAAAAAGCAGGTTAAAGAGAAAATACAAAGAGGCAGTTGCTGTAAACTCCTTGGAGGTGGTGGAGGCAGTGGTAGTAAGACACAAGGAGCACCAGTCAGGCAGTCTTCACTGTGCGCTGGTGTCTCTCTGTCAGACTAGTTCACACTGCAGACAGAAGCAGTATTATAGAGCTGTGGGCCTGGCCAAGAAGAAGAACAATAGCTCCTATGTGCCGGGCCCTCTGGAGGATCCTAACAGCTGGGAGATAGTAGGGCTGTCTGTAGCTCAACTAAATGGCACGTAAATGGGCATTACACACACACACACATTAATTTTTGCCTTTCCAGAAACCTCCTCTCAGGCACCCATCACTCACTTTACTCTCATCTTTTTCCTCTCCTTTTTTCTCTCTCTCTACACGCTCTTTCCTTATGACCCATGTCATTCTGTGTCCTCCTATCACCCCTCTCCTCCTCTGAGGAGAAAAACAAAAAAAAGAGAGCAAAAAGAGAAAGAGATATTCTTGCTAGCATGAGAAAGGCAGAGACTGGCAGAGGATCAGAGCACTGTCAACAAATAATAGACTTCCAAAGGCCTCCACAGGAGGCTGTTCAATCATGAGGGCCTATGAAACACATTAAAAAAAAACAAAAAAACATGAGAAGTGCAAACTGTGATGAAATGTCATCCCTCACGGCAAAAAGTTCACAAACAGCATAAGATAAAATTGCAAAAGGCTCGGTTCTATTCTGGGAAGACACCTGTAGGTAAAGCAGCCATTCACTGGGCACAACTGAGCACCTATTATATAGATTCATGTATCAGTGACTGGGTAGTATGGATAGAGCCTTCAACTGTATATTTTTCACTTAATGTTTTGTACAACTTCAAAAATGCCACTCATATAACATCACAAAGTCACCCATTTTAAAAAGAAGATGCCTCAAACTGAACTACTGCCTGATGTCTGGACCACATCAGGCATCCTTTAGGACATGTCCACTCAGAGCTGAGTGTGGCCGAATCTGACCACTGATTCTATAAACGTCATTTAAGGGAGAGTCTCTGGATTATGTCCTGAAGCCAGCTTTGAATCCAAACAATATGGTAAATGGTGCCTACATGATCCCTCTGAGGCACATATGAAAGCTAGCCTATAGTTCTCAGTCACATGACAGTTTGGATGCCACTGCTGCAGGCTGATATATTCAACAGCTGCAGGGGCCCTCAGACTATTTTGTCAAAGGACTCTGCTATAGGTTCTCAACGTCTAAATTTTTTTTAAATTAATGATATCTTCAAAAGACATCCACTTATCTAGAACCAGGGCTGGTCTTGGTGACATTCACTGCGGCCCACAAGCACGACAAGAGAAGAATGCACTACTGTAAATTTCACTCATCAACAGTTTACGTCATGTGAACTGCGCAGCATGGGAGCACTTCCCATGAATTTCAGCTCTTCAGTTCCAGCCATCATACAGCACCATCAGAGATCTTCCTGGCTCACAAAGTCCTTTTCGGGTGGAGTTGGGTGGGTATTCTTTGACTGAGGCCAAAACGTCTTTTTTGGGGTTGCAGGAAAATTTCTGACACTGACAAATAAGGGTTGTGTCAAGAAATTTAATAGCCAATATCACTATTGGTTAAAAAATATAAACCACAATAAAAATGACAATTAGCAACATCCACTAGCATCCTATTGAATAGACTGATTACAGACACTGAAAGTGTTTGATGTGGGCTAATTTGGTATGACAGGCAAACACTTAGAACCCTGATCTAGGGTTATCTGGAAAGAGTCTGTGCATCCACATTTTCTTTATCTGCATTAATTATTAATGAGGCTTCTGATCAAATCAAATTCTTATTTATGCATTTCACTCCATAACAGCCCAGGCAATTTAAGTGTAGAGAGCTCTGCATTTGTTGATTTTGACAAGATGTCTAGCCTTGTAGGATAAATAGCTGATAGGAGATGACTTAAGAAGGCCATTTTTCTGACCTCCCCATTTAGTAAGCAAAAACGTAAAATTCTTAATTTCCCACACATCGGATGAAACCACAGCTACTGTAGATGTACACCCTAGTTTGCATCTCTCCTGTGTTGGTATTACATTTAACTTTTATTTTAATACATCAGAGGTATGAACCAGCCACACTAATCCACTGTCAGAAGCAGCAGGCACAGCAGCATACACGGATTTTTATCAATGGCTCTGCAGCTGATGTTTCTAAAGGTGATTCATTCATCATCAACCATAGAGCTGAACCCAAATTTTCACTACAGGCTGTTCCTACTTTTACTATTACATTTTAAAGAGCCAAACCATGAAATATGCTGCTCGCTTCACAGCAGGCAACAGTTACCTGCAGACTCCTAAGACCCAACTCTTAGTTTGTTTTAATTGGACAAGCCGCAAAAAAAAAAAAAAAAGGTCACTTTGATGGAACTGCAAGCCCACGAGAGCTGGCCTTATGTAATTCAAAGCACATCTTCGTGTTGCCACTACATCCAAAAACGACAATGCTCCTCGTGCCCACTTTTCTTGTTGCACTTGAAGTAGTACAAAGATGGTTTCGAATTTCACACAGAATGATTTTCACTGGGCTGAAGGCTACCATCCCCCATGACTGCAAACGAAGCTGGCTGGAATAGACCCCAACCCCTGTCCTCCTGGCAGAGGCAAGTCAATGCATTCTTATTAAATTAACTGCCGGTGCCCGCGGTTCGCTTAATCATACTGGAGCAAACTGAAACTCCACAAGCCAGTAGATCACATTTGGCTTTTTTCTTCTTCTTCTTCTTCTTCTTCTTTTTTTTTTTTAACGTT
>VVAS01009068.1:3329-13972 GCA_015103295.1 Ptychochromis oligacanthus
CCAGTCTGTTAGGAGTGAGTTTATGAAAACCAGCTTCCATCTCACGGGGACATTCATCCTTGTGAGGTGTATAATTAAAAGTGTTGACCTTTTCCAACAAACAATTTCTCTATTTAGAAATGCTGCTGAGTAAAGATGGTCCTCGCCCAAGGGAGGAAATAAAGTCAGGCCCCAGTAGGAAAACAGTGGGATAGAAATAATGTGTCTGAATATTCTCAGTCATCCAGGTCATAGGATATGAAGAAGTTAAAGTAGAAAACAGGATGACTTGTTTGTTCTTGAGGGCCTTTCACCTCTCATCTAAGAGGAACCATCAGCTCTACTGATAGCAGTAATGACACCATTTAGATGTGTTGTTTTATTTAAAAGCAGTTCAGACTTTGGCCAACTTCGGTGTTGAACATGAATAATTGCCTTTGCCTCCATCCAGTCCTGGCCTCAAGCTTATTGAACTACTAGAATATCCAATTTCATCCAGCCCAAATGTCCTTTTTGCTGCAGTCTGGCTTGGTTAGATTCAATATTGCGGTGATGTGAGCAATTCCAAGCCCAAATGAATCTCCCAGCACAAGCCCATCTCAGAAAAGATGTTTCCAGAGATTGAAGCACAGGGATACCAGGTGGAAGAGTAGTGGTGCAAAGTGAGTGAGAGTAATTTGCACTCTGTAGGTTAAACCAAACTTTCTCTGATATATAAAAAAGAAACTTGAATCAGCAAGGAAAAGAAAAAGATAAGTGATTTTCTCAGATTTTTGAGGTGTTTGAGGAGTGTGTGTGTGTGTCTCTGTGTGTGCAAGTGTGTGTGTCTGTGTGTGTGTGTTTTGGGTTTTTTTTTTTCCTTCTGCTTACGTTGGATTAAAAAGGATACTGTCTCAACAACACCTACCAGCAAGCGCAGCCACACCTGTTTGCAGAGCGGATGAACCTTGGCTTAAACTTTTACAAGAAACAAAGGGCTTGTAAACAAAAACCTACATAAAAAATATTAGTATGGGGAAAAAACATGATAGTGCCTACAGTCATTGCTGTGTTTAGCCAAACCTTAACTGACCAAGACACTGAAAAAACACAGAGGTCCCTGAATCAGCTGGAAAGCTATTTGTTGTTTTTATGAAGACTGTTAGTCCATCCAGTGTGTGTGGTTCCATGGTGTAGTGGTTTACACATTTGCCTAACAAGCAAAAGATCCCCTAGTTTGATTCTGGAGGGAGACACAAATCCCTTTCAGGAAGGGCATCTGGCATAAAAATATGCCAACTCAAACATTCTACCTGCTGTG
Source organism: Ptychochromis oligacanthus (assembly GCA_015103295.1). Taxonomy (NCBI): domain Eukaryota; kingdom Metazoa; phylum Chordata; class Actinopteri; order Cichliformes; family Cichlidae; genus Ptychochromis; species Ptychochromis oligacanthus. Next base: position 4,609 of record VVAS01009068.1, read on the forward strand.
GCAACTCCTTGTCCAAAAAAAAAAGCCCAAACATAAATAACAGTTTGTGAGAAAAAATATTGTCTGATTGGTTATTAAAGTATAATTTGTATTCAGTTCCCAACCTGCAAATCAGAGTTACTCTGTGGATTTAGTTTATGGATCTCACATTATTTAGCAGCTTAAATAAAGGTTCTGTCTCATTGAATATGATTTTGCTTATTTTCCATAGATTAAAGAAAAAAATCCAACAAGATACTGTTTTATATAAAAGAAGACTTCTTTTCTTATCTTGCCATGATATGTTAGTGTCACTCAAATGGCCCTGCCTGGATGACTGTGTTTGAGATTCTAGCTGTGTTGCGTCCTGTAGTGTCCACTTGAGTCAGTGCTCAGACTCAGAGATGTGTCAGTGGCTCCGATGCGGCTTGTCAGGCATGCTCTAGCTTCTGGCCAGCCTGGTCCAGCCAGGCCCAACCCTTCTCACACTCCTGGGACCATCTACAGACAGCCATCACAACCCTGGTCTCTCTCTGTCTCTCATCCTCTCATCACCCTTCTCCTTGTCCCTCAATTCACACCATTGGACTGTGAACATCAGGATTAGGTAAATGACAGGAGGAATCCAAAGTTGACTAGGCAAATGTCCTTTGGGTCTGTCTTCTATCCTGATATGTGGACTTTGGAAAGAAAGCCAATCTTTTTGGCCCCTGGAGTTTAAAACTGAGTAGTTTGTTATTGCTCAGTGTTTGCATTAGTTCAATCCATTTCAATCAGTTTCTGCTATCAGCTGCATCAATAAACTTTAAAGATTCTTCTTACAGCATGAGGCCAATCAGGAAGGTTCTCCATGTAGAGACCAGGAAATAGAGACACGCTAGATTTACCCACATCACTTAATGTCATTACCACCGGAGGGGAAGCTGTCAAAATGAAGATGAGCTTCACTGCATTACACCTTCATTGCTCAGGGTGCTCTCATGTGTAAGGTATACACTCCAAAACAAAGCAGCCACTTTTCACACATTCACAGCATTCCATTTTCATGAGGCGCCTTTCACTTGATTCCATTCAGTTCACTAATTTCAGGAAGTGACTGAAATCTGAATGACAAAAATGAAAAACGTTGGCCTGTTACGTTAGATCGACTCTGAGTTTTGCAAGTCTCACTGCATTCCTCCTGCATTTGGTCTTGTTTTAAAAGTACCTGTACAGTAATTCTTTACTCATCTACCCTGTCATATGTGTGCTGGAGTCCCAGGGGACACTGATTAGCCAGTTATTAGCTTAGTTTCATCTACAGAGCAAGACTGTTGAAAGCCTGATAAACCTTTGACCCTTTTATACTGCTGTATGGAATTTGGCTGCTGTGTGCTACTTTGTTTCTTTGCCAGAATGGCTATTTCAGCCATTATAACAATAGTAAATTGCAGTGAGGGAACCAGTGCGTGGATTGGAGTTTATTCATTAGCACTCAATATGTGTTATGGAAGGCTACTGAAAATGGAGATCCTGTCAGGCATAAAAAAGGCATATGACAGTTCTTTTCTTGCTCAAAACTGCATTTATTCCTTCAGCAAAACAAAATGGCAAAAAGATTTGATTTGTTGGGCCATTTGTTCCTTTATTGCAAATGGCTATTGCAGCCATTGTAACAACAGTAAGTTGCAATGTCTTCAGCTAAATGGTTGTAAATAATTTTGCAAAGTTTGGAGTTATAATGTGCAATTGTGGCCTTCTATTTGGTAAATAGATACCTCATTATGCCAGTTCTTTATTTAAGTGGCTTTATTCTGTTTTTTGTTTGCTTGTTTTTTTTTAACAGTAAGGTGCAAATGTGTTATATACTTCAGATGTTTCTGTTCTTATCCATCACACATTACCATCAGAGAAAAGTCTGACCTATCCCAAATGACCACAAACATGCATCTTAAGCAACAAGAACAAGGAGTCCAGCAACAGATGGCATGATCCCACAGAGCCCTCGGGCTTGTTCTCCGTATGTGGATTAGCATTTTAGCCGGATTAAACTGTTGACAGTTTGGCGTGATCCTGGATTTTTTTGGTTCTTTGAAACAGTTGCTGGATTGGTTATCACAGCAGCATATCCATTAGGTCAACCATGCTCAGGAGCAGTTTTTTCAGGGTAAGAAAAATGAAATGATTAGCTCAACCTTGGCTACAGGTTGCAATTGCACTTTTAAAAATAAGTAGAGCATTTCAAGTTGAGAGAATATAGCACGATCGTCATGATCCTTTGGCTTACACTGACTCATTACTTTCGGAGTGGTACCACTTCAGTAGGGAGAGAATAATTCATATATTTAATTTATTACTGTCAACCCTTTTTTTTATTCTGTGCCCCACTCTTATTTGCTCTAAAAGGATTATTAACATTAAGTGATAGGTTAGCAGAATAGTATATTTTACTTTTTTTTTTTATTTCCAGGTACTTGGTGTGCTAGTACTTCTTTGGATTATTAAGGAATGGATAATAAAGCCATATGACTGGACTATTAATATAGTGGACACAAAAAGGGTGTGACAGTTGACAAATAATATGTTTGTCTCTTTTGGGGTCTACTGGCATATCTTCCCTCCTGAGTCAGCTCCATCATTTTCTGAGTCTATTCCTTGGTCAGTGAAATGCCAAGCCTAAACATCTTTCATGGCTGACCAATGCAAAGACTGTCCTCATATCAATAAGTTCTTGTGCCTCACAGTTGACTACCACAAATACTGTTTCTGAATCAGCTGCTGTGTTACATGTTCCTAGTTGCTGTTAGATAAAAGTACCTTCTACTCTAGAGACTGGAGTAGGAGTCCTCCTGACTACTAATTCTGAGTGAGCTGACATTTTCCCCTTCCTGGATTTGAATGTTGCCCCTGTCCCTGAGTCTGCCAGCATCACCCCTGTCCCTCGGTCAGCAGACTTTTTTCCCTTTTTTTGAGTCAGCTAGCATTCTCCCAAGATTGTTACAGAGATAGTTCTTGACTCCGCAGACATTTCCATTATCCCTGAATCTGATTGCAAGTCAGTTGACAACTTCTCTTGCCCTGAGTCTACCTGCCAGCCTACCAGTCTCAGACATCACCCACTCTGCTCCAGAGTTTGTTTGTTTGTTTTTTTTGTTCGTTTAGTTTTTTTTCTTTGTTTCCCAGCTTATCTCCAGCCATTCCTAGAGTGAGCCAGCCCTTCAGCCTCACGACCTGTCCAAGAGTTGTTCAGTGTTTATTTGTATAGGGACACGTATATATACTGAACCATGCCACACCACAACAGTTATAGCCAAAGTTAATCTGCAATGCCCATCCCAAGATGGACCTTTAGAGTTAGCTGTTAAAGTTAACCTTTAGTCCAAGGAACACCTGTCGGCACTGCCAAATGTTCTGGTTTCCTGCCTTCTGGCTGTCCCCCATCCAGCACAGCCCTCCAATATCCTGTTTGCTTACCTCTGAGGGCCCACCTCAACTGGCATCCACTTGCTCATCCCATGGAAGACTTAAGGATTCAATACCTGCCTCTTGCCTGGGCCTCGGAGAAGTCCCAAGTCCACCACTAGTCTCACTTGTATGCCCTGCCTCTTAGCTGTCCTCTTATATGACCTTGTGTGTCTGTTCAGCCTCCAGGCTTCCTCCAAGAACGGTCATGGCTGTTTGTCTTGCCTCCAGGCTGTCCTGCTGTCATAAAAGAACAGAAATTTGACATTCCATTCGGCAAAGGCTCAGTAAAACTAGACAAAGGATGACTGATCCCAGTTTCTACTAAGGCCCATAAATGGTTTGAGTCCACATTTGCATTTCTAAAGCAAGAACCCATGGACCCAGCCTGTTTTGTATCAATAGTTGGTGGTTGTGGTGCAAAGGTGAACCGCCTGTCCACTTTTCAAATTTGAATCCAAAAGAACACAGCTGAGTTGCAGTGGAAGGAGAGATGGGAAGCATGGTTGTGCAGCAGTCAGACCTACAGAAATAATATGACACATTAATTGTAACATGGACCAGAATCTCACAGTCAAATTTCCAAGGTATTGTAGAATCCATGCCATGAAGACCTGAACTTATTTTAAGAGCAGAGGGAGAGCATATCTAATATTGCTATGTTGTTTCTTATATAGTGCTTGGCATGTGAATATGCATACAGTATTTTTTTTTATGAAGACACAAAACAGTAAAAATTATATGTGCTGAACATCTGTCTCTTTATCACAAGATGGCAACACTGTTGACGTGTAATGTAATTAAGATTTAAAGAATACTCTGGCAATTACCTGTCTAATGGGGCGTTTATCAGCCCTCATTCTCCAAGCTGTCTGTCTTGCTGGCTGGCTCACTGAGAGGCAGGCGGATGCATATGAAATTGCTTTCAATGTACAAGGGAGGGATACGGTTTTAGCAGGACAGTAAGTTGTCTTACTGCAAAAAGTCGTCAGGCCTGACGATTCTGAGTCTTTGACTCTCCACTTCATGTCGTCATGAAGCTGATTAAAGTTATTGGAGGAGAAAGGGCAGACATTTCCAGAGTAGTCGAAGTTGTCGATCGCCTCACCCTCCAATGAACTACCTGTTTCTGTCACTCAAGCATAAATGGTAAAAAGAGGGCCCCCACAAGTAGTAGGAGCGTAACCGCATGGAACAATCCATATTCAGTGATGCAGTGATGTGGGTGGGGTGAGGGAGCGGTTGGGGGGTGTACCTTTTCCATCACCAGTGACACCTGAAAGACACCCCGCAGTGTTGCCCTGGCAACAGTTATGAACCTGCTTGCCCCCTCTGGGCATGAGGTCAGGGTTGAGTGACATCTTGTCTTTCTGTCTTTTTGCTCCAGTAGGTGGTGCAGACTGATTGTGGCACAGCGGGATGTATGTGTGTGTATGTTTGCGTGCGTGTGCATGAGTGCGCGCACTTGTGTGTGAGATGGTGGGGGGTGTGGGTGGTTCACCAGGAAGAGAGAGAGAGAGTGAAAGAGAAAGAGTTGTGCTGTCTCCCTGGGGTCAAGAGGTTGATGGTAATATTAAAATGATCATTGGGGCGGTTAAAAAAAAAGTGGAAAAGGACAGTAAGGGCTTCCACAAGTTGAACTGGTTTTCTCAGTGTAACAGAACCAGATTTGGCACGGTTTGATAATCTGCTTATAAGGAACACTGCCTTTAAAATGGTGGTTATGTGTGGTTGGATATCAATAGAAGTTGTAGTATATAAAATGAAATGCACCTTAAACCACTTGCAAGAGTTCACTGAAAGGTATTGCTGGATTTTAGCAATATTGCACACTTGTAGGATAAAATAATGGACACGTCTCTAGAAATGCTACAGTGCTAAAATATTAGCCTACGGAATGTGACTTGACTTGTTGCTGTGTGTGCTGGATCAAGTCTTTTCCATCCATCACCCATATAGCATCAACAACAAAGCAAGTAAATGCGTTTTAAGCCTTTACAGAATCTGCTGTTCTTTAGTCCATTCCAAGTGTTGTGAAGTTTTTGCCTGTGATAATGAGCCGAGCTGCGTTTTATAGCTGTCCATCTGTGGCTGTCTGTGTATGCTGAAGTGCAGAAAATACAGCTTTGTCCATTTGGATTGATCAGTGGGTGGTGGTTGATTAATTTAATTGGGCTCTGTGGTGCATCAGGTTAGTGGTTGTCAAATTATAGCTCTTAATTGATTGATTCATTTTTATTTCTCGTGTAATGAAATTACCCATTGACAAGCCAGGCAGACTGGCTCTAATCAATACACTGGTAGAGGATAAGGTTTCAATAAGCATCTGTGTTTTAGACAGCTATTTGTGCATTTACTTTTAGTAGTGTATAATAAATGCATGTAGAGATTGTAGTCAATCAGTAATAATGTTAAAGAAGTAGTGTTTAGTCTGAAAATAGATTTGATAACATAGTGAAAAGATGATCGCAGAAAGAACGTGTAATCACAGTCACATGAGATTAACATGACAACCCACTTACGAGGCTACATCAGTCCAGTGATTTAAAAATGAAGGAGGTGTCTTGATATAGGCAAAGCGTACAGCAAATAAGACGTTAGTGCAACGTGTACCATTTTGTTAAAGTATGATTAAAGAGCACTGAGATTTTGTTTCTTTTTTTTCTTTTTTTTTGGGTCATTTAAATTTCAAAGAATGCAGTATGTGTTTGAAATAAAAGGTTATTCTCTAACTCTGTAATTTCATATGAATTGTAAGCACCCATATTTCATACTTTTGGCAGAGACTCCATTGTGATCTTTTCAGGTTTTTTGGTTCAGTCAGAGATGATTACAAGACCTTTCATTTTACTCAACATTCAATAATAACTTTCAACACGTTCATCATTTCATCGCAATGAGACCAATTACAGATGACAATTCAGATAGGTTTGTCTTTTCAGTACAAGGTGCAAAGTGAAACTCATATTGACACAGTGTATTATAACACATATTATCCTACAATCAACCACCAGTGTTTGCTGGTACTGATATTACAGTGTTTTGCAACAACTGCACTATTTCAGGACAGACGTATAATATATTCTCATATCATATACACTAACTGGAAACTTTATTAGGTACACCCTGCTTTTGGACCCCTTTTGCCTTCAGAACTGCCTGAATTATTTGTGGCATGGATTCAACAAGGTGCTAGAAATATTCCTCAGAGATTTTGACATGATAGCACCACACAGTTGCTGCAGACTTGTCGGCCGCACATCCATGATGTGAATCTCTCGTTCCACTACATCCCAAAGGTGCTCTGTTGGATTGAGATCTGGTGACTGTGGAGACCATTTGAATAGAGTCATATTCAAGAAACCAGTTTGAGTTGATTTGAGCTTTGTGACATAGTGCGTCATCCTCCTAGAAGCAGCCATCACAAAATGGATACACTGTGGTCAACAATACTCAGGTAGGCTGTGGTGTTTAAATGATGCTCAGTTTGTACTAAGGGGCACAAAGTGTGCCAAGAAAATATCCCCTTCACCGTTACACCAGTAGCAGCAGCCTGAACCATTGACACAAGGCAGGATGGATCCATGCTTTCATGCTTTTCACATCAGATTCAGACCCTACCATTCGAATGCCACAGCAGAAATTGAGACTCATCAGATCAGGCAACGTTTTTCCAATCTTCTGCTGTCTGATTTTGGTGAGCCTGTGTGAATTGTAGCCTCAGTTTCCTGTTCTTAGCTGACAGGAGTGGCACCCGGTGTGGTCTTCTGCTGCTGTCGCCCATCTGCTTCAAGGTTTGACGTGTTGTGTGTTGTGTGTTCCGAGATGCTCTTCTGTATACCTTGGTTGAAACAAGTTCTTATTCGAGACACTGTTGCCTTCCTATCAGCTCAAAGCAGTCTGGCCATTCTTATCTGACCTCTAAAATAATCAGCAAGGCATTTTTGCCCAGCGAACTGCCACTCACTTGATATTTCCTCTTTTTCAGACCATTGTCTGTAAACCCTAGAGATGGTTGTGAGGGGAAAATCCCAGTAGATCAGAATTTTCTGAAATGCTCAGACCACCAAAAACTATGCCACGTTCCAAGTCACTTAAATCACCTTTCTTCCCCATTCTGATGCTCGGTTTGAACTTCAGCAGGCTGTCTTGAACATGTCTACATATCTAAATGCATTAAATGCATGATTGTCTGATTAGATATCTGAGTTAACAAGCACTTGAACTGGTGTACCTGACAAAATGGCCAGTAAGTCCATATTCCTGTATGGTCCTTTATGGCAGCACAAAACATGAATTTATTTCCAAGGCAAGTCTATTGGTTGAATAGACTGGTCAATGTATTGTAACACTTTAAAGGGAAGGAGTTGAATTTGTTTTACCATCTACCTTCCATACTATTTTCTTTATTGAGAACATGTGGCTACTCACTCAGCAACACTTGTATATGTTGTAGTCTAAGCAGTAACTATGTTAATACTAATACATGCTCCCCTGTCATTCACCAGTTCATTTCTACACTTGGCACTCTTTTTTTGCTGCAGGCATTTGCTAATAGGAACCTTGCCCCAGGCACCTTACCTCACACTAAGAGTATCACTGTATTAACACTGAGCCATTATATGAAAAATACTGAACTTTCTCATTAGTTCTGCTTTACTTTTACAGGAATGTCTGGCTGTTGTTAGAATATTAGATATTGCCTTTATCCTGTCATATGGAAAACAAAAAGGTTATTAATAATGGGAGACAAGATGAATGAATGTGTTCTCCTCTGTAGGCCATACAGCGGACATTATCAGCTGCAGCATGCTGGGTCTATGTCTTTTCCAATCATCTGACCTAGTTACAAAATCACTCTAAGACACACAGACCCACACAGCTCTCTAGCGGGTATTGCTAGGGATAACTAGTGTCATTTCCACAGCAGTGTCTCGTGGTTCGGTGTAAGCGTAGTGACAGTTCAAGGAGACTAAAGCAAAGGAGGAAACATTGGCTATGAGGACCCCATTCAATGTGTTTTCCAATTGTGTGTGTGGGTTTGTGTGTGTGTATGATGCACATGCTGGCTGACTCTTCTCTTCTCTCAATGGCAGAGCTGCTCTCTAGCACACAGAGCTCACTGTTTCTCCCAGTTCAGCTTCCACTCAATCAGCGTTCTTTCACCCTTATTCTCGGACTCAACGTAACCTCTTTCTCTCAATCACCCCACATGCAGTATATGTATCTCTATCCCCCAGTCTGTTTTTCACATTTTCCCCTTTTTGTGTAATGTATTCTGTCTCTTACCCAGTCTTTTTATCCCCTTTTTATACACACACTAGAGTTAAATGCAAATCGTGTACATGAAAAAAATAAAATAAATCAAACCAGTAAAACCAATGTATTGCTTATTTTATATGTGATTACTATTGCACTTTACCTGTGTGCCAGTGGTCAGCTTTCATAGAAATGGGAAATTGTGTCATGAAGCAGCCAAAGGCAATATTTCTTTTCCTCTAAAATGTTGGCACACAGAAGATAAGTGCACCATATCCAACACAGACAAGGGGAAAAGCAGCGAATATATTTGTGTTATGCACTGTACATAGCTAAAATAGCAGGATGTTTTTTTTAACAGTGCGTGGGCTGTGGAAGTATACACATTTCTCAAAGATGGTCTAAAGGATATATTGTTAGAGCAATCTGCCCACATCCTGTCAGACATGAGTGTGTAGTATGTCATGGGAATAAATGGCCTGTTTATGGGTTCGTCAGTATGCATGCAGAGGGTCCGTACCCTTGAGGCTGGGGTCTGCCTGATACATTGACGGTGAGTGTCTGAAATAAGGGGATGGAGGCCCGATGACAGACTTGAAGCCCAAGGCATTAAAACCTGCATCCAGCTACATTTAATTTCCAGTGTTTCTCATTCATCTCACTCACTCCTTAAAACCAGCACAAC
>VVAS01009158.1:8163-22824 GCA_015103295.1 Ptychochromis oligacanthus
GCTTTAACTGATCACTGGTGGACCTCCTCTCTTTTTTTTTTTTGCAGTGGGGTGACATCTTGCCGTACAGTGACCCAGCTGTTATTTTTTTCTTCCTCACGGCTTTTGCCACCGCCACCATCATGCAGTGTTTCCTCATCAGTACCTTCTTCTCAAAGGCCAACCTGTCAGCTGCCTGCGGGGGACTCATCTACTTCGGACTCTACCTGCCCTACGTACTGTGCGTCGCCTGGAGAGACCACCTGAACACCACACACCGAGTCTTAGCTGTAAGTAAAATAATTATGGGCGCAATCCAAAGGGAGAGGTTCACAATTTATAGACAAAAATCCCTTAATTTTTAATAATGAACATGGCTCTTTTAGAGCATTTATGTCTGAGCATTATATCAGAGTAATTAATGTCAGAGTAATTCATTTTTGACATAAACTTAATTTATTAATGTCAGTAAAATATTTAACAGGATGTAATGTGATTGTTGGTTTCTCCCAGAGTTTCCTTTCTCCTGTGGCCTTTGGCTTTGGCTGTGAGTATTTCTCTCAGTATGAGGAACAAGGTGTGGGCATTCAGTGGTACAACCTGCATTCGAGCCCTGTGGAAGGAGATGCATACAGCTTCACTGTCTCCATAGTTATGCTTTATGTGGACGCCTTCATCTACGCAATCGCAGCCTGGTACATTGAAGCAGTGTTTCCTGGTATGATCATTCTAGCTTTATCTTAGCTCTACTGTAAATATTGTGCATCTATCTGTGAATAGTTGCAAGAGGACAACAATTTTCTGTGCTATGTTGCAAACTAGAAACATGCACTTGAACTTGGTTTTACACCTCATTAAAATGGCCAAATTAGAAATTAGTCCAAGACTTTTAATATTTGTTGACTTACTATTGCTTTTTTAACGATGATCCAGTTTCAACAGGGATGCTGCTTCATCTTAGTTTTTATCTGTAGGTTAGCATAACATTGTATCCAGTTGTATCCAGTTCCTACATAAAGGAGGAATGCGATGTAACCTGAGAGAAACTGGTTAAACTGGTTCTTTCATCAAATCAAAAAACCCTTTTGTGCTATTTTCTAACACTTTCCTTGAGATGAAAGTGTGTGTAAGTTTGTGTTTTATTCACCAGGTGAGTACGGGATCCCTAGGCCGTGGTACTTCATCTTTCAGCTCAACTACTGGGGAGGTATTCCTCTTGAAGCAGGCATGCCGATCCCCCCTGCACCTACAGAGCAGAATGAAGGTACTATTTCTCTTTTGAGTTGTAATATTTTCCACCACAGTTTTCATAATTATATTTTGGAAAACTAGGTCATATCACTAATAAGTGGCCTGATTACTGGACAGGGTTTTAGTAATCTGTCATCCTGCCCAGTGATGATTTTTGGAGGCTGGCTGAACCATCTTCAGCTCGGCTCTTCATACTGTCCTGGCAAATTTGCAATCTTAAGACCATTAAGTACAAATCAAGGTAATGAGCTGAGACTATAAGCCAATTAATTAACGAGGTTTGAGAAAACAAGGAGACTGAAGTTCAGTCTAGACCTCACACTATTCTGTTGATTTGCTGTTGTTTGTGCAATTGGAATGGGAGCATTTCTGCTCACTTGCTGCACTTAAATATTGAATTCTGATCATTTGAAGGCATAATAATCTATTATTTTGACCTGGTATATTCATAGATTTAATATTGTCTCTTTATATCTGTAATTAGAGCACATTGAGCCAGAACCCAGTAATATGATCCTGGGCGTAAGCGTCAGAAATCTGGTGAAAATCTACAAGAAGGGGGGCAAACTGGCCGTAAACCATTTGAACCTGAAGTTCTATGAAGGGCAGATCACCTCTTTCCTCGGCCACAACGGAGCCGGCAAAACCACCACAATGTAAGATGGCCTACCTGAAAGTTATCAGCACTGATCTGTTCTGTCATAATTTGCAATAGTGCAATTTTGATACCCATAGTATCTCATTAAATGAGTGAAACATACATAAATTTCACCATATGTGGGATCATATACATAGTTTACATGTAGTTTTTGGGAGCTACATTTACTGCATTGTGGTTTTACAGGCAGAGCTCATACAATTACACTGTGTCTATATTAGTTCAGATTTTAAAATCACATTAAAATAAATAGTAATGAGATTGTGATTCTAATTTAACATTGAGAATGTGTTGGATCAATGTGTGTCTTTAAATGTGTCTCATGTTTGTTAGTTCTGTTCTGACCGGTCTGTTCCCACCCACCTCTGGGACTGTGTACATCAAAGGGATGGATATCCGCCATGACATGGACGGCATCAGAAAGACGCTGGGAGTTTGTCCACAGCACAATGTCCTGTTTGACATGTAAGGCCTGCTCACAAGTTCTGATTGCACATTGCTTTTAACTTACTCTGGTTTTGTTTGATATCTTCTCCTGTGTTTGACACAGTTGCTTCAGATGCGTTGCTTTTATCCAAGGTGTTGTCAGGTGCATCCTGCTTTAATTATCTTTTAAAACTTGTTTTTTCACTTGTGACAAACTGAATGGATTGGGCATAATTTAGAAAGGCAAACACTTGTGTATTGAAAGATCAACAATTTACATTCAACATTGGAAATTTAGAAAGGCAAACACTTGTGTATTGAAAGATCAACAATTTACATTCAACATTGGAACAAAACTGCACTGTGAGAATCCTCACAGCTCTCTGTAGATGCCCATAAAATGGGTCAAGTATAAATAAGTACTTGATGGTATGATGCCATTTCTAAAAATCTGAGTGTTCCCAATAATTCTGAAATGGAAGAAGTCCCAGAGTTGGATGTTTGACCAGAGTGAGTAACCAAGTCAGTAGGTCCTTGGTCAGTCAGATGAGTGACTGCTGGGAGAACCTGCTTTAAGGACAAGCATTTCAGCAGCACATTATCAACATTTCTTCATTGCTTCAATTCAATTCAATTCAATTTTAATTCACAACCACTGTCGCCTCATGGTGCTTTATGTGTTAGGGTAAAGACCCTAAAATATTGGACAGAGAACCCCAACAATCCGACGACCCCCTGTGAGCAACCACTTGGCCATGGTGGGAAGGAAAAACTCCCGTTTAACAGGAAGAAACCTCTGGCAGAACCAGGCTCAGGGAGGGGCAGCCATTTGATGCGAACAGTTGGGGGTGAAGGGAAACAGAAGTTAGCAGAGGGAGATAGGACAAAGAAAACACTGTGGGAGAGAGAGGCAGAGTTTAGTAGAGTTTACTAATGCTAGACCAAAGCCACTGTAAAAGGCATATGACAACATGCTTCTTTGCCAAATTGGATTTAAAGGACTTTGAGAGCATGCGGGATGATAATCTATGAATAATTGAACTATTTGAGCAGAACTCCAAGCACTATTTTTGCACCATGGTTCACCTTTTGTCATGAGTGTAAACCAAAGTAAACAGCTAACATAATGCTGAAGTGGCGGCACGACAAGTCTGATTGTCCTTGAGAGGTGCAGCCAAAGACTTAATCCCTACAAAACATCTGTGGAGAGTCCAGAAGATGGCAGTTAACAGGTGCTTGAAGAGATCTGCCAGGAAGAATAAACTGCCTTTATCGAGATGTGCAAGGCCTAAGCTGTAATGGCTGCCGAAATTGCTTCTACAAAGTACTGAATTAAGGTTCTGAATACTTTTTTAATTTCTAAGAACATCTTTTCAACAAGTGTAGATTGTTTGGAAAACAGTAAATTTACAGTACCTTGAAAGTGTTGTCAAAGGTTTCTGAATACCTTCTGAAACAAGTCTACATAAAGGAATAGATTTCTATTAAACAAATATTTTTTTGCATTTTCTCTTTTTTTTCAGACTAACAGTGGAGGAGCATGTGTGGTTTTATGGGTGTATGAAGGGTTTGTCTGAAGCAGAGGTGAAGGCTGAGATGGACACTTTGCTGGGGGATGTCGGCCTTCTGCACAAACGACATGAACAGACCAAAAACCTCTCAGGTAAAGTCACTAGTTTCACTTTAATGTGTGAAACTTCATGCATATATAAACATCAGGTTTGTTTTGAGCTTTCCATCTGTCACTCAGGCGGCATGCAGAGGAAGCTGTCTGTGGCAATAGCGTTTGTTGGAGGCTCAAAGGTGGTTGTCCTGGATGAACCTACAGCTGGTGTTGACCCTTACTCTCGCAGAGGGATCTGGGACCTGCTGCTCAAATACCGCAAAGGTGCCGTGAAGCAGTGTTTTCTGAGTGGGGTTGGATGGGGGTGAGAGGAAAGCACATTTTAGTGGGCCAGCAACCAAAAAGGCACTTGTTTGTTGGTTTCCTATCTAGGGATGACAAAATGACAAACATGAGACCTAAAAAAATGTATGTTTGTATGTTTCTGCGCTGTTTTTTCCCATCAGACCGGACCATCATCCTGTCCACACACTACATGGACGAGGCAGAGCTGTTAGGCGACAGGATCGCCATCATCTCTCAGGGGAAGCTGTGCTGTTGCGGCTCACCACTCTTCCTCAAATCCCATCTGGGATCTGGATACTACCTCACTGTGGTGAAGAGGGAAGGACTGGACACCAGCACTCCCAGTACTTCCAGTATCTGCACAAGCACAAGCATCAGCACCAACAAGCTCCCTCCTCTTGTCAAGGTTTGCTTTTGTTTTCACTCACTTTAATTATAAAATGAAACCTCTGCAAGTTTTTGGCTTTTTCTTAAGATGACAAATTTTTGGTAGAAATTTTTTGTTTTTTGTTTTTTTTAAATCACCTTGTTCTGTAAATGGTTTAAAAATGTTTTTTTTAATTATTTGCACATAAGAAAAACAGAGCAATCCAGAGTACTGAAAGGATAGTTTGCTTGCTGACATTTTGGTCTCTATATTTGTAGATTATTTGCTGACGTTGCAAACTCTGCTTTTCAGGACAGTGACTCATCGCTGAGTGAAGACACCGGGCTGGGAAGTGAGGATTGCAGCTCAAGTAAGTGTTTAACTGCTATATGAGTTCACCCGTGTGTTGATGTGGTTCAGTGTTAAGTCATTTTTACTCATTAATGTCAGTGACAATGTGGGTAAAATCTATATTGATTCTCCCCACATACTTGATCAAGTGATCATCAGCAAGGTAGTTTGCTGGTCTGGAGTGTGTGTGTATATAACACAATACCACAGTTTTCTCAGGAGTGGACGTCTCAGCAAATTCATTCCAAGGTCAGACCATGCAATGCTTGGAGAAATTGTAAAAAACCCAAGAGCTACATCTCAGACTCAGAGTCCACTTCAGATCCATTTTCACTAAAGGAAATATTCTGTTCCTGCTTGCTGTGAATTCTCAGGACATTTACCTGCTATAATCTGACGTGCATGCAATCAAAAATCACAGAGACTTTATGCTAGGGAGCTTGCAGGTTAAAGATCGTTTAATGTTAAATCCAAACATTTGCGTACTCGCATATAGGTCTACCTGAAAATGTCAGAGTTCAGAGCTGCAGTGCATGTTTGAAAATATCTTTAGTAAATTGTTAGGTGTATTATTATTGCAAGAAGCAATTTTAAGTCAGATTCATTATCATCTCCATTGCAGACTTGGCAGGTTTACTCTCACTGGTGCAACACCACATCCCTGGTGCAAGGCTGGTGGAGGAGTCTAGACGCGAGGCAGTGATCAACCTGCCACAGACAGCCGCCAAGGACAGCAGCCTGGCCGTCTTCCTGTCCGCACTGGATCAGAGACTGACTGAACTGGGAATCAGCAGCTACGGCCTGTCAGACAGCACGCTGGAGGAGGTGAGAAATAGTTACATTTACATGAAAACGCAGTACAGTTAACAAGACAGGAGGAAGTATATCATCACTGGGACATATGAGACTCAGTCAGCTGGTGCTTGGATGTGGCTGATACGGGTATAAAAATGTCATCTGTGTTCATCTCCCAACACTACATGTATGGATGAACGGACAAAGCTAAAATCTCTCTGAAAAGGACTGATCCTTAAAATGTTTACTGGAAGCAAGAATGAAGTTATGAAAAGAATATTTGATATAATACAGCAAATTTAACAATAGACATTACAAGTCATGGTGAGAAGAAAAAAGTGTTATCAGAGAAAGAGCAACATTAACTCTCTGTAAAAAGCACAACACAATAATTAATTCAGTAAATACACAGTCCACAAGAGTGAAAGTAACCATAAACAATTACTTAGAATCTGTGTCTTGAGGAAGGCTGGATATTTGTGGAGCACCCATACCCATAATGGGCTTAACATGAGCATTAGATTAGCACTGATAGCTGACTTGTGCAGCCTGATAAGTCTACTTTACATGAATTAGCCTCTCACTCTCTGCTCCCCTGATCTCCTGCAAAGCTGCTGCATGCTCTTTCACTGCCACCTGCTGTTTGCATCTTTAGCTGTTAAGAAAATGCCTCAGTTTGAATTTTAGTTTTTATAAGGAATTCCTCCACCTTCAGCCTGCAACGGAGAAGAATGTATACAGTACCTTGTATATTTTCCTTTTTTCCACAAATAAAATATTGCATTCATTCATTCATTCATTCATTCATTTATTTATTTATATTTTCACACCAATTCAAAGAGTACTTTGTTGGTCATGTAAAATGGATTTAAATAATAAGTAACAGTAATTTCCAGATCTTTCTGCGAGTGGCGGAGGAGACTGGCGTGGACACTAGACCAGAGCTGCAGCCTGGATCACCCCGCACCCAGCAGCCATCAGGGCAGGGGGCTGAGGGGCAGCCTCTTGAAGAACCAGAGACAGGTGTGTGTACACACACTCGGATACATAAGTTTGTGTGCATACCACAAATCATGTACATCCAGTCTTCTGTTCTGTTTTTCATTGTGACTGTTTGTTTCCATAATGCTGCCAGGAAGGAAAAAGTTTTGTAAACAAGGTACCCTTGGCTCAAAACTCGCTGAAAATCATTATTAGATTAGATTATTTTTCCCTTAGATTACATTTTTTTGCTTTTTACCTTCAACTGCTAAAGGTAATTGACTGTGTAAAAGGTGAAAAAGCCTTAAGGACACTTCACTACAATCAGACCGAGGTTTTAAGTTTTAGTCACTTTTTAGTCACCACACACCACCCTTATTCACTGAAAGTAGGAAAAATGCAAAAAAAACCAAAACAGATAAATTATAATAAACATTATAATGTGTATAGTAAGTAGGTCAGCTGTTATCTCAGGTTTTAATCTAGTTTATTTTGTCTCTATATCCAGAGTCATGTCTAGATCTAAGTATTTATCAGCTAAATGTACATTAGCAGTCCAAGTTCTCACACTGTGGCTTTCTTGTTAGCAGAACCTCAGGAGACAGACCTGCTGAGTGGAGATGGCCAAGGCGGGGTGCCTGTGACCGGTTGGTGGCTGACGTGGCAGCAGCTGAGAGCTCTCTTCATCAAACGCTGGCTTTATGCTCGGAGGAGCCGCCGGGGAATCTTTGCTCAGGTTAGATCATCTGTCAGCAACTGTTTACATGCCCCCTCAGCTCTACAGCTACTTCTTTTTCCAGCTGTCATTAGATATATCCTGCAGAATGATAGATTATATCTTTAAGCAGATACTGAAGTTTGATTTGTGCCTCAGATTGTTCTGCCTGCGGTGTTCGTGCTGATTGCCCTGCTCTTCAGCCTCATCGCTCCTCCTTTTGGGAAGTACCCTGCCCTGCAGTTGCAGCCCTGGATGTACGGCGAACAGTACACCTTCTTCAGGTAGGAAAGTATCCCATCATTCTCTGTTCTTCAACCACTGAATTTTAATCAGTATCTTCTGCTGCAATAAGTCCGGTTGCTCACTCAGTGAGTGGTAACCACATGCAAACTGCCGGTGGTTTGCCTCACTTAATATCTGGTTATTGTTGTTGTTGATATTGTTGGCAAATTCCTTCATCTCTGGTTTAATATTCACAGCAACGATGACCCTGGAAATCCAGCTGTGGAGAATCTGCTTGACGCTCTCCTTGACCAGCCTGGATTTGGTACCAAGTGCATGGAAAAGGAGTACAACCAGACGTAAGACCATCTCGTTCACTTTCTCAGTGGCATTTGTGAAGGGAGTAGTAAAGGCGCAGGGATTGATCGTGCTGAATCATCAGGATGTTAAATACAGTGTAAAGAAAAGCTCGAAAATTATTCAGCACCCAGAAATGCATTTGAAAATTTTCATTTTGTTTTCCTTGCACAGATGTTACTGCTGTGGATAAAATGTACGCACCTTTTCCTGGGTTCTTCAGAACAGTTTTTGTTTGGTTACAAAGTGGTTAGACAATATACAACCTCCAGTGACATTCAGTAGAAATTACATCTGCTATAAGTAAATGTATAGATTTGAGGAAATCTATATAAGTTTTAAAATATTTTTTGTTGGTTTAATGCACGTCAGTGTGATACTGAGCATGCAGGCATCTACACCAAAACTGTCTTCTCCCTGCAGGGATCCTCAGTGTGAAGGTGAGCGGGCTGGCTTGTTCATGAGACCACAGTTATCCTACTCCACCTGGCAGATGTTCAGCAGAGGCAACTGGAGCAGGGACAGACCCTCACCTGAATGTCAGTGCAGCACAGAGGACGTCCGCCGGATGCTCCCAGAGTGCCCTGAGGGTGCTGGAGGGCTTCCACCCCTGCAGGTCAGCGTGGTGTCCGATCAGGACCGATTTACTGTAATTCACTGATGAGTGATCTGATTTCTATATCAGCAGTCAACTTTCAGTTAACTGATAATAGGTATAAAGGCAAAACATAGCCAGCATTATCTGAAGCCTTGTAACATTTTCACGAAATGTTTGCTTTTTTAATGATAGCATATTAAATACTGTAAACTGCATGTCTGTGCTACATTGAACCCTACTGCATTCGCCTGAACTGATCAAATTTATTATTTTTCAGATTAAGAGAGCGACTGGAGACATCCTGCAAAATCTAACAAGCTATAACATCTCAGATTACCTGGTGAAGACCTACTCTCAAATTCTTAAGAAAAGGTACCTTATTAACTCAATATAATAATAATAAACATATAATTATCATTTATTTGTATCCCAAAAACAAAATACTTCACAATATTCATAAATGTCTACACATGTTTCATTTGGCAATGAAAAATTTCATTGATTTCCATTTTTCCATCATGATTGGAAGCCTTTAGCCTTTAAGTCTCTGAACTCTTGTCTCTTTGTGCCATGAACAGCCTAAAAACCAAGAAGTGGGTGAATGAATTCAGGTAAGCTATTAAATTTGGTTTATAGGCAAAATATCTGCCTTACTTGACTGTGATATCTCTTTAAATCCCTTGTACTTGTTCAAAATTTACTCTGTTGAAAAAACTTTTGTATTATTTCTCAAATTTATCGCAGATATGGAGGCTTCTCCCTCGGGGGCAGAACTGTATCTCAGACCCAACATCTCCAAGACTCAGTCATGGCAATCAGGACTCGTTTCCAAGTCCCACAGGTAGAGTGAGATTCAAAGTTATGTAACAACACTAATGTCTTCTTTAAGACCCTATGTTCATCTTACATTGAGCCTTGACCCCCTCCGAGAAACCAGAGGGGAAAAATTAAGTAAAATGCTTGAAAATCAGGCCCAACCTGAATTGTTCAGCAGTGACAAGGTTTCTAAAAAGCTCTGCTGCTGATAACAGGAAAGCTAGTCCTGGCCATAGCACCAGCAGCTCTCCTGCTAATAATAAATACCTGCACTCGTACCCCACACATCCCCCATTACAGCAGTCGACATGGGAGAGACATTTCCGTACCTTAATGTCCTTTGGTTCATCACAGAACAGTTCACTGGATCATCTGCTGCACAGATTGCCAGACGTCTTAGGAGGGCTGAACAGTGAAAACAATGTGAAGGTAAATGATTGTCTATTTTTTCCATCTCTTAGATTTTCACAGCCTTTAAAGAAAGGCTCCCTTTCAAAGGATGTGGATTATGGGTCCAGATATTTCCTGCAGCTTAAATCATCTTTATTTGCTGTACTCAGGTTTGGTACAACAACAAAGGATGGCACGCCATGGTGTCATTTGTCAATGTGATGAACAACGGCCTGCTGAGGGCGAGCCTGCCGCCAGGTCCAGAGAGGAGAAAACACGGCATCACTGCCTACAATCACCCACTCAACCTCACCAAGGAGCAGCTCACAGAAGTAGCCATGTTAGTTCACTGCTGTGGAGATTTCAAGTTGAAGCTGGTGGATTTTGTTTCTTGTGCTTCTTATATTACTTCTATTTGTGTCAAGGGGAAGATTAGAGTGGATTTAAACTCTGTATTCTGTTTTTATACCAAGGTGGGTGGGGAAAAAAAATCTACTGTTCAAAACAAAATTACACAGGTCCACAGTGTGCTAATATGTGCTTTTCTCTGCTTTCTCTTCCAGGATGACTACATCAGTGGATGTTCTGGTTTCTATCTGTGTGATCTTTGCCATGTCCTTTGTGCCAGCCAGTTTCGTCCTTTTTCTGATTGAGGAGCGAGTCAGCAAAGCCAAACACCTGCAGTTTGTCAGCGGGGTCAAACCGATTCTGTACTGGCTGGCAAACTTTGCCTGGGACATGGTCAGTACACTAAGAGATGGTTAAATGTCCTCACTCATCCACTCTGTCAGATTTCATGTGACAAGAATCTCAAAACGTACAAAATTCCAGAGTTCTGAAAAATATGTAGGCATCAATTTAAAATTGAGAAATGTAATCTGATTTTACCTTATTTATTTTGATAAAGTCTATATTCTTTCATCATTTACTGCTCCATTAAAGACTGTGGTTAGTTCTCTACTGTAAGAGCACTATCACATACTTGACTAAGTAAAATCCTGGCTTAGATAAAACAATTGGATAGTTTTTTTTTTTTTCTTTGTTCTCAGTTAAACTACACCGTTCCAGCTATCATGGTGGTGCTGATCTTCATCAGTTTCCAGCAGCAGTCGTACGTCTCTGAGACCAACCTTCCTGCTCTTGTCCTGCTCCTCCTGTTCTATGGGTCAGTTTGAGCAGACTTTGCTGATCCCTGTCCATACTGTCACAAATATTTCTGTCTTCATTTATTGGATAACCTTATTATACTTTTTAGGTGGTCCATAACCCCTCTAATGTACCCAGCATCCTTTTTGTTCACCGTCCCGAGCACAGCCTATGTGGTCTTGACCTCCATCAACCTCTTCATTGGAATCAATGGCAGCATCGCCACCTTCGTCCTGGAGCTGTTTGTAGATGAGGTACAAATTTTACACAGGCATGAAATTTATTTCTTCACCTGCATCATAAAAATAAGTAGGCATAAATATGTGTAAATAACAGTAACTATACAGAAACACCAACTATATCAGTCTGTGCCTCAATTTAGTGCCGGTAAGCCTCAAGTTTTACATATTTATTGAGGAAATGTTCCAAAATCCCTGAATTCATCTGTGTAATAAAAACATAACTTTATTTAATGCTCCTTTAACTAATCCATCATATGTGGGTGATTTTTGTCTTTCCAGCATCTGAACGAGGTGAACAGAATCCTGAAGAAGGTGTTTTTAATCTTCCCTCATTTCTGCTTGGGACGAGGGCTTATCGACATGGCCAAAAACCAGGCCATGGCAGACGCCTTCCAGAGACTGGGTACATACTAATCAGCCTCGAAAGAGATACTTGCTGTTAGGAGCATTATTGCATGCTAGACCGTGGCAAACACACAGGACTAAATGTATATAAATATATATAATATATAATATAATATGTATATATATATATATATATATATATATGAAGATAATGAATGTCTCTCCTGCAGGTACTAAACAGATCCTGGACCCTCTTCAGTGGGACTTTGTAGGGAAGAACCTTTTCGCAATGGCAGTTGAAGGTGTTTTCTTCTTCGTTTTCACGATACTCCTTCAGTACAAATTCTTCATTCGCTTCAGGTAAAAATATTTCTCCTTTTCTATTTTTAACCTAGAAATCCTCTAATTTCTCTGGTTAGTTATGGTTCTCTTTTCCTCCCTTTCCCTGCAGAAAGTTACGTTTTTAGTACTGTAAGATGAATGGATAAAATGTAGAAATATGACAGTTTCTCTCAGTTGGTGATGTCTTTTTGTTTAGGCCCTGGTGGTCTAAGCCTGAGTTGCCTCCTCTTGGTCCAGAGGATGAGGATGTTGCCAGAGAGAGAGAGAGGGTCAAAAGTGGCAAAGCCCAATCAGACATCCTCACCGTGATAGACCTGAGCAAGGTACAACCAGCATAAAAATGTTTGTCATTGTCCACCTCCTTAACTCTGTTGTTGCTAAATTCAGTCTCTTCAGTCACATTGATGAGCTCTCCAGCTCTACTGATCCTTCCATGACAGACTGCTTGCTACGACTGCATCATTGTGAATTTCAGGTTGACAGCGTAACAAATGAGCTTTTTGTTGTTCAGGTTTATAAAGCCGGCAGAAAGCCAGCGGTAGATCGTCTTTGCCTCGGGATTCCTCGCAGCGAGGTGAGAGAGCTGCGCACCGAAAGCACCACTGGTTGTGAAGACGGACGCATAACTTTTATCTAATCAGCTCAGTGTGTCATCCATGTAGTACTCTAGTTTCTAAAAATACTCCTAGTTACTCCTGCTGCTAATATGTCTGCTTCTTTTTTCAAACTTCAACTGCATAAATAGCTTCTACTACAAAAAGCAGCTGATACATTATGACTAAGTAACTTCTCATATTTTCGTGGGAATTTTCCCAGCTGTTTGCTCTGTCTGTGTATATATTACATAATTTCCCCTGGGATTAATAAAGTATTCTGATTCTGATTCTGATTCTGATATAGAGATATTTGTACCATACTGTTGTTATGTCTCTGCCATCCAGTGTTTTGGACTGCTTGGGGTGAACGGAGCAGGAAAGACTTCTACATTTCGCATGCTGACTGGAGATACACCCATCACATATGGAGAGGCTTTCCTCAATCAGCACAGGTACAAAATATTTCCACTACAGTGACTTTAATCCCTACAAATGTACTTCTGTACCAAACCGCAGACATGGTATGAACTGTTTGTGTGTTCTCAGTGTGTTGACAGAAATGGAGCGAGTCCACCAGCTGATGGGTTACTGTCCGCAGTTTGATGCCATCAGTGACCTGCTGACAGGTCGGGAACATCTGGAGCTGTACGCCCGCCTCCGGGGGGTACCGGAGGAGTCCATCACCAAGGTAACTTGGCGTGAAAGCTAGTAATAAAGAGTTCATGAAGAAAGATATGCCAAAGAGATGTTGTTTAGCTGTTTCATTTTTTTTTTTAGCAGACCTAAAATGTGTTATGTCTGAATTTGTCGTTTAAGGAGTCATTGTAAACATCCAGGTTTAATTATCTGCTCGTCATATGGGAATCTTAAATGTTCTTTTATGAGGTAAAATATCAAGATTGACTTCAGTCAGTGATTTAGTCTCAGTTGTGCTGTTCTGTAGGTGGCGCAGTGGGGGGTGAAGAAGCTGGGGCTGACTCAGTATGCAGATCAGGAGGCCGGAGGTTACAGCGGGGGCAACAAGAGGAAACTCTCCACGGCCGTCTCCCTCATTGGGTTTCCACCTGTTATATTCCTGGTGAGGATCTGGCTTGAATATTAATAGAAAAGATGACGCTTTTATCATTGAGTGACCCTCCTCCGTAAAGTGTTACTTAACTTACATCTTACTCTTTATTTCCTTTGTTTTGTTTTTTTTTCTTTTGTCAGGATGAGCCCACCACTGGTATGGACCCAAAAGCCAAAAGATTTTTATGGAACTGCATCCTCAGTGTCACAAAAGAGGGAAGAGCTGTAGTGCTGACCTCGCACAGGTACGATTCGATTCAATTCAATTCAATTTTATTTATATAGCACAGTTCACAACAAAAGTCATCTCAAGGAGCTTTATATTTCAAGGAAAAGACCCTAAAATATTAGAGAGAGGAACCAGATGATCTGGTAATTTATTGGAGAAGGACACTAAATTATCATTTTCTTATCTAAGATAAGGTGATTGTAATCTAATACAAGGCTGCTGTGGCCAAGATGGAAAATATACAGCTCTCTGTCCCATCATCAGAGTACTATAAACATAATGCAAATCCTCTGCTGCTGTATTTACAAATAAAGGTTTATTTAATGTAAATGTTCATGGTTGTACTCTGTGTCTGTATTTTCAGCATGGAGGAGTGTGAGGCGCTCTGCACCAGGATGGCCATCATGGTCAATGGCAGGTTTCAGTGTCTTGGATCTGTACAACACCTGAAGAACAGGTAACCAAACGCTACACTCCACCCTGATTTAATGTCTAGTGTTTTGTCCACATTAGTGCTGAAAATGCTGCCTGTACTGTTTTTCATTTCACCCTCCTCAACTGTATTAATCTCTGAATTAATACTAGGCTCTTTGAGGCACTGAAAAACAATTTTACTTCTTGAGCTTTCCCCACTAAGGTGAAGAAATCTGTGGAGGTCAGGGTCTGAGCAGTTTATCAGTAGTCATTCCACAGAGTCAGTCTTTCTTGTTTAAAACCAAGCACTCAGATCTGACTCACTGTTAACAAAGTAAAATTTTTAAGATATCAACAAAAAAGAAATTAAAACTTTTGGATTAGTGACAATATTTTTACATTTACAGAGTAAAGCATATCATGGCAAATGTCAGATCACAGCACTTTACATAGAAAGTTTA